>NW_004624775.1:17525272-17544148 GCF_000247695.1 Heterocephalus glaber | reverse complement strand
AAGATACCATCAAAAAATTGAAAAGTAGTACCAATAAAATTAATTTTTTTAAAAAATGGAAAAGACAATCCACAGAAAGGGAGAAAATATTTGCAAATCATGTATCTGATTCTGTATTCAGAATATACAAAAACCTTTTATATCATGATAATTAAAACTCAGGTTTTTAAAGTGGGTCAACGATTAGAATAGATATGTCTGCAGAGAAGTTATACTCATGACCAAAAAGCACATTAAAAAGGTGCTCACCGTTATTAGTTATTATGAACAAAACAACAATTTGATACCATTTCATACCCAGTAGGATCATTCCAATTAAAATGACCGACAATGCCAGGATGTAAAGAAATTGGAATCCTCATCCATTCCCGGTAGGAGTGTAAAATCATGCAGCCACTTTGGAAGGAGTATGGCAGTTCTTCAAAAGAAAACTTAGAAGTACCACATGACCCAGCAATTCTACTCCTCGGTATATACCTAACAGAATTTAAAACTTATATGCACTCAAAAACTAATGAAAGTTCACAGTAGCATTCTCCATAATTGCCAAAAAGTGAAAGAACCCAAATGTCCATCAAGTGATGAGCGGGGTAAACAAAATGTGGTAGAATAAGATAGGTCACCACTATTGAAGAATTGGTACACGTTACAACATAAATGACCCTTGAATACATTTTGCTTAGTGAACAAAGCCAGACACAAAACACTACATGTTGTAGGATCCCATTTATATGAAGTGCCAAGAACAGACAAATCCATAGAAACACAAGGATTGCCAGGAGCATGGCTACTACTAGGTAGGGGATTTCTTTGGCAGGTGATAGAATATTCCACAATTAGTGATTATGGCTGTACAACCTTGTGACTATATTTTAAAAGGGTGACTTTTATAGTATGTGAATTAAGTTTCAATTTACAATTGTCCTGAAAAGTCAGGTTCTTCTTTGAATTTTGCTGCCATCTTTGCCTGAGCCACCCCCTCACTTCCCTTCCTTGTGAGTACCTTGCCATGCACCATGAGAACTTCCTGTCCTAGTGGCCAGGGTTGTTCACTTCCCACAAGTAGCCACCCCTGCGGTCTCGGAGCCAGAGATGAGCACTCAGCGGCAGGGTGCAAAGCCTGCCCAGGAGGATGTCACTAGCATGAGGCCTATGGAGGGCAGTCATTCTCCAAGAATCCTGTAGTGATGCCCAAGACCAGGGAAAAGCAGGTCCTGAGAAAATGTCCAGAAGAATCAAGGTGTATCGCAAATAAACCTGGCCAGGGCACCAGGCAGGCAGACAGATGGCTGTGGGGAGGGGGTTAAATGGGAAGTTGGGAGGCCAAAGGCATGGGCCAGAGCTTTGGGGGAACAGAGCAGGATGCAGACCCAGACTCTGGTTGGCAATGTGGCCATGCTGTCCCCAAGGCACATCCCACAACATTCTCTCTTGCTTCCTCAGAGGGCCTGCCTACCCACCCATACCAGGCCCAGGTGGGAGTCAGTTTCCAGGATGAGCCAGGAGCTGCTAGAAAGGAGACTAGGTCAGAGGCAATGTATCCCTATCTACTCCGGGCCCTCAACATGCATGCTCAGAGCAGGAACAATCACAGTAACTTTGGAAAGTGATCACAGACCTTTTATTTTTGGTGAGAACAATTAGGGAGGGAAGAGATGAGAGCAATCTCTAGGCTCAAAATCATTTGTTTGCCACTGTGCAGAGCAGGGGGTAAAGGGTAGGCTGTGAACTGCTGCCCAGAGCTCGAGAAACAGGAAATGTGTTTGCTGGGCCCAAGAGGAGAGGCTGAGGGGGACAGTCACAGCCCTGCCTGTTGGTGGGAACAGCTCAGTGCTTTCCTTCTGCTCCCATCCACATTTGCCGCAGCCCAGCCAGCCAGAAGGAGAGAGAGCAGCTGAATAAGGCATAGCACGGAGGAGCAGCTGGACCTGCCCACACTAACGGGGCTGTTGGATATCGCTCCTTTTGTTTGCTGCCCTGCACATCTGTCCTGGTGCTATGGTCTTCCTCCTGGTGAGGTCTTTCATCTTGGTGTAAGGTCTTCCACTGAGGCCAGTGATTCATATGATGCTGTTGAGCACCTAGTCAACCTCAGTTTGAATTCTAGCCCAGCCACCATCATCTTAGTTTCTTCATTAAAAATATATAAATATATAAGGGTTGGAGCCCCGCGCAGGGGTACACACCTGTAATCCCAGCACTATGGGAGGCTGAGGCAGGAGGATTGCAAGTTAGCTAGACCTCATCTCCAAATTAAAAAAACAAATAAAGACTGGCGATATAGTTCATCACAAAGGTCCTGAGTTCAAACCCCAGTACTGCAACACAACAACAAAAAACAAGTGGGTGCTTTCAGTGGGACTCTGTATGCAAACCACTTAGCACAATCTTTGGGACATTTCAAATACAGGGGAGCTGATTATTTTGAGGGGGGCCTGAATAGAGCTAGGGATGCCTGGCTTGACCCTTGCTGGATGGCACTGAGTAGAGACAGACATAGCGATGGGCTGCCTAGTGTCACCCACTGGGACAGTATGACCATAATTAATGACAGAAAAGCTTCTTTTCCAAGAAAAACTAATCCTTCCTTTATCTGAGTACTAATTAATAGTATAAATAAGATTCAGGGTTGGCAGGTCAAATATAAAGTAGGAGTTTCCAAACAAAGAACTAAAACTGGGCACTCAGAGAGCTCCAAAGAGCTGGGGGGGCTGGGTGTGCTTTGAGTATGCTCACTTCCTGGAAGAGCTTGCTTCTCCAAGTGTTTTTGTAAGGCTTTGTCAGTCGTTCTCCTTGCCTACCCCTTCCTCTTGTTCACTTTTGCAGTGCTGGGCCTCAACACTGGGCTTCCCAGCAGCACCAAACACCCTCCACCTGCCCCCTTCCATGCCCCACTACAACAGAACTGGAAGCTGACCCTGGGTTATCTGGCTATGCACTTTGTGCAGGGCAGAAGTAGAAAACTCTAAGGCCAAGGTTAACTTACCCAGACTCCCCACTAACTCTCTGAAAGGCCCCCCTCCCTGCCAGATTTGTGGCTCATGGTGTTTTCAGGTCAATGCTGAGCAAAGAGACCTGCAGCTTGGGATGGGGGTAGGAAGGCCATTACAGAAAAGGCAGGAACTCAGATGGTTTGGCTTTTTGTTCTTCTTTCTAAACTGCTCTCTCCCATTCAAATTTTGGACCAAATGCTATTTTTATAGCACTTAGCACAAAATGGGAATGATGAATTGTTTGGAGCCAGGGCCATAAAATAAAGAAGGACAATGTAGGTAAAAATAATGCTGCTGTGATTTATGAAGCTTCTTTATGTTTTTCTCTTTCCCATGGTCTTCCAACTTTATCTTGTGTCTCTCAAATAGTCTTTCTCACTCCCAGCCCTTAGTCTTTCTCTTCACTTTTCAAAGTTTGTTTTATAATAAATAACTTCCCCTCCAATGGTATGCTTTTAACAATCCAGCTATAGTCCATTCTGCCAAATCTCTGCAGCACCTCCCAGATGTCAAGTGCCATGCAGGAGTTAAAAGTGAGTCTCCCATGGCACCCAGTGGTGGGGACACAATCTGCCATAGATGGGCTTGGACTCATGGCAGCTGGGAAGCTCCCACCCCAATCAGGAGAACATCAGCACAGACTAAGGCTGGGTGATCATCGGGCCAGACCTCTGGAGGTACAGGCGAGGGGCTGTATCTGGTGTGGCCTTCTCGTTGGCAGAGTTCCAGGCCAACATAGAGCATCACACGTGAAAGATTGGAGCAGGTGCATCTTCTGGTCTCTTGCGCTCTCCTTATAAAGCCACCAGTCATTCAGTCATGGTGGCCCCAAGCCATTCACACCCTACTCCCCTTCCAAAGGTCCACCTCTGAACACTATGATCGGATGAGGTTTCTACCTCTGAATGCTTCACAGAGGGGGTTAAATTTCAGTACTGTGAGGACCCTCACCCCACATCCAACCACAGCACAGACCATCTGGCTGATAAATGGGTGTGCAGATATGGGCATTCTGTCCCCAAGAACAGTAGTGAGAGGGGACCAGGCCCTAGGCACGTGGCAGAAGACAGACAGTCAAGGCAGTGGCCCAGGCAGAAGGACCAGGTGAGTTGACAGGCTTCTTATGGTGGCCTGGAGAAGGGAAACCACTCCAGCTGCTCAGGGCTCAGGGCCTTTGCCGAAGAGGACACAGATACCACAAGGCACAGTTGCCATTTCACAGGGCCATTCTCAGCTCTCAGGCCAGGGAGAAGCTAAATGTTCAAGTGTCAAGCAGTGATTAGTCATGCAGGCAACAAACACACCCAGCTCGCATGAAGTTACCCTCCTTGGGGAAAACAGAATGATGTAAATGAAGTCAGCATTTACAAGAGCTCCACGCTCTTTCCCTGGTGAAAGTCCACAGCACGTTAAGTCTTGACCCCATAACAGGAGGAAACCCTTCTGTGGAAAAGGTATGCACCAGGCTCCTGGAGCCCAATTGCCTGGTGTCAGGAATGCTCCGCCTTTTAGCATCATGTACATTAGACAAGGCTCAACCTCGCTGCCTTTCATCCCCTTATCTGCAAAATCAGATGGTGACAGTAGCTACATTGTCTTTAGAAGGATGAAATGAGGGTAATCTGCTTGGCTCGTGGCATTATTACTATCTTTATAACTAATCAAAAGAGATCGGCTCATCCCTTTGATCACTGTGGAGATTAATCACAGCATCCCCAATCCATGCTCATCACTGTTCTGGGGTCTAATAATCTGGTAGAGACATAGAGACAAAGCGGCATGGGGCACACTGGCCAGTGAGGAGAGACAGGCAGCAGAGGTGGGGACAAAGGGAAAGGCTACCTCTTGGCAGAAGTCACAGCAAGAGCAAGGGGAAGCCAGTGTGGTGAGGAGCAGCCCAGGGTGTGCAGGGCTGGAGCAGGGATGAGGACGCAGCTGGGGAGTCAGCCCCACCTGTCTGCTCTATTCTGAAGGCCCAGAAGCCCTGGGAGGGCTTGAGCAGGAGGCTGTGTGGTGACTTGGCAGGACTCCTTCGTCTTCTACACAGGAAACAGTCTCCTAGGAACAAAGCTACCCCAGGGAAAGTACCAGTAGCTCATTACGACCACAGACCTGGGGATTTGGGATGATTGAGCCCCTGCCAGGGTGGTCTCAGAGCAGGGGTGAGATGTAGCCAAAGCCAGATATATTTAGAGAATGGGATCAACCACAGGCTGCCTATAAGGAATCATAAAAACCGGGAGCTTTGAGCATGAAAGAGGGTCTACCTAAGGACTCTCAGGTAAATTTGGACATAAGTCACTCTAATCAGGGATTCCCTTTTCCCTGTGGTGCCCTTGGCAGACTTTTGTTGGCCCTGAGGTCAAGAACAAGAAGCTGCATCTGCAGGTGTCAGGTACCTGCAGCATGGCCATGGGGGTGGGGTGGGGAGCTAGTGAGGGAGGAGCCATGTTTTCAGAGATGGAGAACTGGGGAGGAAGAGGTGGCTGGTTGAGCACAGGGGTTAGGGAATCAAGTCATTGGCACAGGGCATGTGCAGTGTCAGGTGCTGCTCAGTGCAGCTCACGTGGCCACTAGAAGCTCATGGAAGGCAATGTCACAAATCGGGAATAGTGGCCCTGACTGAGTCTGCACACAGAGAGGGAAGAGGAGGTCTCTCATGCAAATCTGCCTCTCCCCCAGTGCTGAGAGGTGGAAAGAAGAGGACCCCAGCAAAATGACTCTGAGAAGGAACCATGCACACTGTAAGGGGAAACCAAGAAGGTGAAATGTTCCAGAAGCCGAGCAAAGACAACTCAGAAAAGGGGGAGTGATGAACTTGGTCAGAGGTGAAGACTGATGGAGTAAGAGAAGGTTTGAGAATTGACCACAGGGTACAACCTTGTGCAGACTGTTGGTGACATTGGCCATGATTTCAGGACACTGGGGGGGGGGCAAAGACCCCTAAAAGTAAGTTCAAGAGAGAGCAGGGGGAAGAGGAGTGAACACAGGATGTTCGGCAGGGGTAGCAGCTGGGAGTGGGGAGAAAGCAGCTTTCCAACAAGGGGAGGAAGAGCAGCCTCTGTGAGCTCCAGAGTGCAGGGCTCAGGTGTTGGAGGCTTTGGAGGATGGGCCGAGCCCCTAGCAGGCAGCGATGCTGATAAGGGATGATAGATGCATAAGCAGCTCTGTCTCTACCCTCACTCTCAGAGCTGGCCTCTGTAGAGGTAAGGAGGAGATACTGGGGTTGGGAGAGACACAGAGAGGACAGGGAGTGTGGTGGCCTTACCAGAGAAGGAGCAGCTGTGGCAGCCCTCATCAGGACTCCCAGAGCTCTACCAGAGACTTGCTGAACCAATCCATGGGTGCAAAGACCCAGGAGGCCAACCTGGGCCACATCCAGGAACAACCAGAATGTCCCAGGGCTCCTGCCAAGGAAACCCCAGGCCCCCAAGCATCTTAGTAGGAAGGAGGCTGGACAGACTGCTGTAAACTCAGGAACAAGGATGCTGCCTCCTGATCCCCACAGTCACTCCCATCCACTACAGGAGCAGCACAGGCACCTGCTCCATCCCACTGCCACTGCCTCTCCCAGTCTGCGTACAGGAAATGGCAGTGAATTAAGAACTGAAGATTAATGTTGTTTGCCTGGTGTATTTATATACTCTGCTTCTGTGTGAACCCAGCAGGTAGTAAATCAGCCAAAAACCATATTTAATGGCTCCTAGTAAAACCCAATTTACTCACCTGCCAACCATGAAGGAGTTGATTGCTTTGTCAGAGGAACCCCATTCATTGCAGACTAGGGGAACTGCCCTAGACATAAGAAATACATTTCCCTTTCAGATAGGGATGATGCATTGAAAATGAGCCATAAAATAGCCTAAGATCAATATGCCTGCTGTTAATAATAGTGCCAGATTAGTTTCCTTGTCATATGCTCCAGATCTGTCTACCTTAGTAGCTGGCACCCTTCCTGAATTTTTAACAAGAGCCTTTATGGGGCACAGAGAGGAGGCAGGTAAATGTGGACTCAGAAGAGCAACAGCCTTCCTTTGGCTGTTTGAACAAATTGTCTGGCCTCAGCCTCTGGGGGAAGATGTGAGCTTGCTGGGTGACATCTTACCTATGGTAGTAGTACTGTTGGGTTTCCTGGGGGCCTCTCTACTTCAGGACCTCTGGCTCATGATTGATTTGATTAGGAGGACGTGATTGGGGGCTTTTGCTCCCACCTCGCTGATTTGAGCTCTCAATTTCCTGCCTAGCATCTTCTCCAACTTTGGCCTCTTTCATCAACAACCTGTTTGTCCCTGAGAATATTCCCAGTGCTCTCCAGTGGCTTCCTGAATGTGAGTGCACTTTGGTACGAGTCTAAATGGGAGCGCTGACCACCAAGGAAGAGGCAAAGGATGCTGGATAGTGCAGCATCCACTCTCTTTCTTCTCGCATCTTTTCCTTTGATTTTATAAACATCAGTTGTTCCAAGGGGGTATACAATGCTTTCTGCTTCTTATCTGAGTGGCACAGTTGGTATAACTGAAGAGTTCCTGTATCTCTTTGGTGGCAAAGAACGTGAAAGCTTGCATAGAAAAGAACCTAGGGTCCAGGACTGCAGAGAGGCAATGAACTTGGACTATGTATCCAAGCCCATGACTAGGGTATGGCCGATAATCTGGACCTTTCTCCTGGGCTGTGAATTTATGTCAGTGCTGAGCTTGACCTAATGTCTACCAGCAACCAACACCTGATAATTTTCTAATTAGAGTCATGCTCATTTTTCTATTGTATACTAGATATGTTACCCCAGCTGCCCTTAGTCTCTTTAGAATTTTCTCAGAGTCATAAACATGAGAGTATGAATTGTGCAGCTTCACTATTAATAGCAGGAGTAAGAGTTCTCTCACTGTTTTAGGAGATAATGCTTGTTTGCAGGAAGTAGTAGAGTGAAATATTTCCCAAATCAGTCTAGGAGGATACATTCACAAGAATCAGAATGCATTGCTTTATTTAAAAAGTTGTATTACCATTTTGCTGCTATCATAAAAATCAATATCTGTATATTCCGAGACCATAGGCTCATAGCTACAGCCTGGTTTCTGTGCTTGCACTTGATGCAGTTGATATACTAGCACCAGACACATTTTTCCTTAACTCTACACCGGATTCTATTCTACATATTTTTAGATGTGTGTATGTGCTCATTTTATCTCTACAGCAACCCTACAAGGCAGACTGTATTCTCATTGGATTTTACAGGAGAGGGAAGCAGGCATGGCCATAAGAAGTAGCACACCACACTGTACATAGGTGGGACATGCTGGAGTTGGGACCCAGCCCTGCAGTCTGACTTCAGAGTCGATGGCTCTTAACTACTTCACCATTTTGGTCTTCCAACTGGTAACATTTCAGTTCCAATGTGTTCCTCAAACTGGGCTTCACAGTAACCAGGAAATTTGTGGGTGTATATTCAAGAATTATAGAAAGTTGTTTTCCTCAAGATAAATCTGTACATTCCTTATATTTTCAAAAGCATAGGCTTTGGAGTAATACTATTTGGGATTCAAATCTAGGCAAGAGGTATGACCTTCCTGCCTCTGTGGTGATGGAGATTGGTCCCTGCAGGATGACTGTCAGAGTTTGTTGAGATGGCACATGTGAGGAACTGAGCATACCATGTTCAATTCATGTTCTCCCTCTTCTTCACCCCTTCAGCCTCACCCTTTTCTCAGCTGGGCACAAGATACAACACAGGTATATCGTGAGCTGCTTGGACTACACAGAAGAGCCTAATTACAGAGCCCAACAACTCTCCCTCTGGCAGACGGACCACATATATTGAGGCCAGCGTACTCAGTGCCTGGTCAGGTCTCTTGAAAGAGATGGTTGTTTGCAGATAGTGCTAAAGATGCAATGATGCTAAAATTAGGAGAAAAGAGAAAATATCCTGTCCTTCTGGGTGTCAAGAGGTAATGATTCTAATTTTAATTCTGCCATAAGCATGTCCTATGTTCTTGGACCAGTCTGAATCTCCATTTTTAGCTCTAAAATGAAGGAATTTTAGATCAGTGGTTTTAAATTTATTTTTAAAGGACAGAATTTTTTTTAATCAATAAAACATATGCCCTCCCAAAACAGTTTCCTTTTATGAAGTGTGAAAAATTTGAACAATTTACACTGGCTGTCAGGCCCAATGTGAAGCAGGGTTCTAGAGTGAGAGGGAAATCAGGGGCAGAGTCCTCTCAAGGAATGGCATCCTGCCTGGACCACACGTATGAGGTGTGATTTAAAAAATACAGTGATTGTTTAAACTTTTTTTATTATAGTCAAAGACATATTGCCATTAACCTCCAAAATATCTCCCCTTGCTTTGAACATACTTATACCATTGTTCTTGGCACTTTCTGAAGCAGCTCTGTAAGGTTTGTTTTTTGGGGGGTTTTTTTGGTGTGTCTGTAGTTGTGCTGTTGAGGCTGCCTCAATGTTCTGAGTTGATTGAAAACCTTTACACCAATTTCTGTCAAAAATACTGCAGTGGCTCCTCATCCACCTTATTCACGGATCTGGCACTGTGCAACTTCTTGCTCTTCCCCAAAGCCAAAATGACTGTGACAGGTAAATATTTTGAATTGATTTAGGGTACCGAGGCAGCTCCAACAGTGCAACTAAAGACACTCATGTAAGAAGACTTCCCGAACTGCTTCAGAAAGCAGCAAGTACAATGGGATAAGTGTGTTTGAAGCAAGAAAAGTATTTTAAGGCAATTAATAGCAATGTGTCTTTTACTGTAATAAATTATTTAATTTAAACATCCACCTTTTAAAATCATGCTACATATGATAAACAGATATAGGAGAGCCTTCTAGGCTAACCAGGCAGAGAATCCCTGATTTGGGTTCACTGTCTTCAACAAACTACCCTATTACATGACCAAAGGATTCCTCCAAGCCTCTCTTTGTCTCTACATTTTGAAATCTTGGAAGTAATATACTTAAAAAAATTTATTCCATAGTTAAGTCTCTTTTAAGATTTTGGTGCTTAATTACTAAAATTGTCCTAACAAAATTCAGCAGATAAAATGAGACTAATATTCTTTGAATTGGATCATTAGGCCTGGTCACAACAATAGCATGTTTGCCTAAAGCCTTGTTTTAATTGAGAAACAAGAACTAAATTAGGCTTTCAGGAAGCTTGGGGTAGTACCAGATCATCACATTTGGCAATGGAATGTTTAGTCTTCTCTTGCAGACACCTGCTTCGTGTAATTTACTGTCTGTTGGGATATTTTAATAGCCTTTTTCTAGGAGATGAATAATGCCCCACTGTATTGCTTCAGGAGCAAAAAAAGGCCACAGCTGGGTGAGATGCTTAGCAACTTTTACTGTGTTGAAGAGATTTGCCAAACTCAGCAATTTGAGGCAGTAGAAATTCATCATTGTGTTCACCATGTACCAATGAGCCTGGGGAATCTCCTCCAGCAGATAGAGAAATAACCTTCATCAAAGTCCTGGGCAAAGATCTTCCTCAGCCCTTGCCAACCCTCCCACACATAGCACTTCAGGACTCGTTACAAATTCCTTGAACAGGGTGCAGAATGTTTATTGAAGAGAATGAGAGGAGAGGAAGCTTACATTCAGTAGCTCCCCTCAGTAGCTGTGAACTGTTGTGCCAGAAGAGGCACAAAAGCCTTAGGATGAGGGATAGTCCACAATCTAAATCATAGTTCATAAATGTATGAGAGACTTAATTTTAAAGGACAGTACATTTTTATTAAGTCATTTCTATTCATATCTTTAAAAATTACCTCTGAGCCTATTGAACCTCTCCTCTGAGGTTTATAGACTTGCCACATGTAAGGGTCTTATGAAAATTCACGGAACCCCAGGAGATTAAAATGTAAGAAAAAAATATTCTAACACATGTGTTGCCCTCTTTCCTGGAAACTCAATATTTGGGGAAAGTCACTCCAACAAACCTAGGATTCTAGTTCTTTTCTATAAGTTGAAAGGAAAGTAATGGAAACTGTAAATAAATCAAATGATCTGAGTTAATATTTTCAAACAGTTAGATCACAGATTATGTACAAAACACACATACCTATGTGGTAAAGGCCAAAAGTAGTCCTGCCTGGTGAACAGATATTTTTAATGACATGTAATCACTGCTATGGTTAAGGGGGTACAAAAGGCATAAGAGAAAGTATGCTTCTAAGTTGTGCCTCCCCACAAATGATACATGGGGAGTATTTCACCAATAGATACTCCTCTCGGCTCATAAGGCACATGCACAGATGATATGCTTGACACCATCACCCACACTTGGCTGAAAACTGCAGTGAAATACCATCCACATCCACTAGGATGACCATTAGAAAGGTTAATAGCAAATGATGCTGAGCATATGGAGAAATTGGAGTCTTTATACAGTACTTGTATGATTGTAACATGGTGTAACTGCTGTGAAAGTTTGGCAGTTCCTTAAACAGAGTTTGGAAATATGTGTCCATGTGTGTACATAATGCTCACAGCAGCATTATTCATAATAGCCCCGAATGGAAAGCAACTCAAAAGTCTGTCAACTGAGCCATAGATAAATAAAAGGTGATATATCCATAAAATGCAATGTTATTATCAATAAAAAAGAAGGAAAACAAGAAAGACTAGAAGAAAGAATGGCAGGAAGGAAGGAAGAGGAAGAGAAAGAAAAGAAAGGAGAGAAAGAGGAAAGAAAAGAGAGAAAAAAGGAGGTACTGATAGATTCTGTAGCATGGATGGTCCTTGAACACATGATGCTAAGTGAGAGAAACCAGTTGTAAAAGACCACATATTGTATGATTTTATTTATATGAAATGTCAGGCTAAGCAGATCTATATATGCAAAACGTAGGAAGAATCATTGCCTAGGACTGGGGTGGGAGAATGGAGAGTGATAGCTATTGAACACAGGGTTTCTTTTTAGGGCGATATAAATGTTCTAAAATTGTGCTGATGGCTGCATAAGTTTATAAATACACTAAAATCTCCTGAATTGTACACTCTAGAGGGTGAATTATATGATATGTGAATTATATCTCAATAAAATATTATATAAGAAAAATGAATAACTTGAAAAAAGCCCCAGAATATTCATAACCCAGATTAGACAAATAGACCAATCAATCAATGGGTCAAAAGAAGGGCATGAAACACCTGATTAATTCACCATGTGATAAAATTTGCATTCAAAATGAGTAGAAAATATTGGAATTATTTCACTATTAGTTTAATAAATTATGAAGGAGACTTGGCTAGTCATCTGTGAAGGAAAAATAGACATTATGTTCATAGCATATGTAAAAAACAAATTCCAAATGTGCTTAGATATAAATGAATAAAATATATAGGTTGTAAAAGTAGGTTAATAATTTTATGATTTTGGCATATAAAAGCTCTTTCTAAATGAGAAGTATCCTAAATGTTCTAAAGGAAATGGCAAAGTTTTATTTACCTGAAAACCAAAACAACTTATGGTAAAAATGATATAAACTTTAAAAATAAACAAGACTAAACATATGTTGCTGAAGGAAAATGTTTAGTGATCAGAAAATAGAAGTAAAATATTTTTTGGAGGAAGAGATGAACAGATAATTAATAGATAAGAAAATTCATACGGGCAATAAGTGCTTGAAAATATACTCATGGAAATTCAATATGAAAAACAGAATTTTTTTACCCCTATGATTAACAAAAATATCTAAAATACCCAATATTATATATAAAAATGTCTAATGGAAAAAGATACCTTCATACCATGTCAGTAGGAGATAAACTGATATATCTTTTGGAGATCAAAATTAGCATCTATGAGTTTGTATTCTTATTATCTTTACAGTTTCAGTTTTGGAATCTAGACTTAAAAATACCTGCACAGGTGCACAAAAAGCATGAGAAAAATGATTTGTTGAGGCACTGCTTGTAATAGTGAAAAACTGGAAACCTCCATAACACCCTTTGCCGGGGATTATCACATGAACTACAGCCCTTTCTCACCATTTCTCATCATTCCTTTCTCATAAATAGCATGCAATTGTTAAAATAATAAACCTCATGAAAAGACCTCCATGATATTTTCTGCAATCCCATCTCTTTTATTTTTTATTTTGAGACAGGGTCTTGCTAGGTTGAATTTGCAATCCTCCTGCCTCAGTCTTCCAGAGTGCTAGGATTCTAGGCATGAGCCCTGTGCCAGGTTCATGCTTTTCTTTTTGAAAGACTCTTCTTTCTGCTCAGTGGAGACAGGCTGGAAGAAGGGAGAATGAATGGTGGTCTCTCCAGGAAAGAACTAGTGGCAGCTTGGGCAGAGTGGGCCTGGGCAGCAGGTTTGAGCAGCTGATCATTTAGGTACACATGTTAGGTGGAATTAGAGCTCTTTGATGATTTGAGGAAGAAGTCCCAGCTGATTATTTTCACGTATATTGAGATGGAGAACAACAGAGTGAGCAAGAGGAGTGTTCTTTGAGGACAGAAAGAGAATGTGGCAGATGCTCAGGGATGTCCATATGGAGAAAACAACAAGGCCAAAGTCTGCAGAAGTTCTAACTAGAATCCTGGGCCACCACCATCTGACTGCTCACCAGCCAGTCACTTCTCATAGAAGGATATAGTAGTTCTCCACTTTTTTTGATCACGGAAATGTGACAATCAAAGCACAATTGTTTGGTGAATAAAGCATCTTGAATACGTGCAAGTTTGACTGTGGCATCTTTGGAAACTGAGGCAGTGTCACAGCACAGCTACCATTTCACCTTGACCCTGATATGGTCACATGCTTTAATCCAGGTTCACCTCTTGTATTTTCTGCACAAGGAGGCACTCACAGGGGCTCTAGAACCCCATGGGGGAGCAGGTAGTTGTTTTGTGACACTTCCAGCAGGACAAGTTTGTAATGATAACCACACGATCACCCTAGAGGGATAATTTCCTAAGTCATAAGATGCCTCAAAGGCCTGGAACAGCCTTGGGAATGGGTGTGGGTCAGCAAAAGGGATGGGTTTCTTCAGGCCTCCATACTCCTCAACACACACATACACACAAACACACACATAAACACACACGCATACACATGTACACATGCACACAAGCACATGTACACATGCACACATGCACACACACACATGCAAATGCATGAACACAGATACCTCCTAGGTGGTAAGAACCAGGAATCCATCCTGGGCAGGGAGTCCCTCTCCCAATGCCACCTCCTGCATGGGCCTCCCACAGGACTCAGACCCCAAGACCCCTCCCTTCCTGGACCTGAAGCTCCTGCCTGCCCTCACTGAGCTCAGTGACTGTGGGGATTTCCACACTATTACCAAGTTTTGGGGTGCTGGAGTTTCCTTCTAGAGGTGGTTTCTAGTTTCTTTCTATCCTGTGCAAAGAATTGTTCAAGACAAGCACAAAAGGTAGCAAGGTTTTTACATTTATTAAGGGTAGAAAAGAAACATTCTCTGCAGAGTAAGTTTAGGCCAACTAAAAGTAGGAAATAAGCGCATACTACAGGGTGAGAGTGGACCACCATGCAAGAGAGAGCACACTGGCCTAGAGCTCAATGGTGACTGTCTTGTATCTCCCACTCCTCAGGCTGGCATCAGGTCTAGCCTGTCCTTTTGAAAACCTACTAGAGTTCTCACGAGAAGAATTTAAGATAACACTCTCATTGGTTCCACATGCAGAGCTTTGGGAACTGTTCTGCACATGTCCTGGAACTTGCAATTGACTTGTAATTGACAGGTCATGTCCACTTCCCCGGCCAGTTTGCCAAGCCCTAATCTTTTGCCTCAACACGGCTTCCCTTTCCTGGTAGTCTAATGGCTGGTTTCCTCCACACCCACTGTGTCTTCCTGAATACCTTGCCCAGGCTGGGGTACTTCTTCACTGGCGTATAATAAATAGGGAGTATTTCCAAGGCCCTTTGTCTGTGACCTTTGGCTTTCTGGGGTCTTCAGTGTTCTTCACAACCAAATGGAAACATAGTGAGCCTTCCTTCCTTCCACCCACAATAACATGGTGGCCACAAGGCCCAGCACATCTGAGCTTGCTAGGCATTCACTCCATAAGCTCTCTCAGCTGGCCAGACACTCTAAATACTTATTTCATTCAATCCTCACTATAGTGTCATGAACTTTGTTTGATTATACTACTTTACTAGTGAGGAGTCAGCAGCTTTAGAGAGATTAAGTGATTTGTCTAAAGACACACAATAGGACTGGAATTCAAAATAAAGTAGTTTCCCTTCATCTGTGATTTCACTTTTTGATATTTCAGTTACCAATGACCAGCCAAAGTCCAAAACTATTAAATAGAAAATTCCAGAAATAAGTCAGATTGCATCCATTCTAAATAGTGTGATGAAATGTCCCTCTGCCTTCCTCCATCCTGTCAAAGATGTGAATCATCCACCTGTCCAATGTATCCTTACTGTATATGCTACCCACCCATTACTCAGTGGCCAGCTTGCTTATTAGGGTGGCACAGGGCTTGTGTTTCAGTGACTCTTATTTTATTTAATAATGCCTCCTAAGCACAAGAGCATGAGACAAGGCAAGACAGACTGACCTTGGTGGTATGTGGCATGGTCCACCTGGTAACATCTGAGGTTTCACACATCTACTGGGGTCTTAGAACATATCCCCAAGGTTATGGGGAATGATTGTAGTTTTTACACCAAGGTCCACATATCTTTTTGTCTTACCTATATTCTGTAGCATTATTACATCAGTTCACAATCAGCCTTTATTGAGTATCCAGCATTTTCTAGTCACCATGAGTCCAATAATAAGATACGATTCCAGCCCTTAAAATAATTCTGCTTATAGATTTGAATATAGAAGAACAGTTCAGTGGAAACAGTATAGTTTCAAAAGTGCAGGCAGGCATTGAGCATGATGGCCTCTGGAAGGTCCTTCCCTGACAGTCTGTAGCTGCTAAGTCAGGAAGAGTCCCTGGGCCCCAGGTCAGGCACAGCCAGGGTGGCAGGCTGGGGGGTTTGACAGCAGCTGGCCTGTCTGAAGTGAGCATGGGTAGTCTGTGTTTGCACCGTTTCTTGGAGAGTTGCTGGGACACTGACTGGTGAAGGAGGATAGGACACAAGCTCAGTCCTTGTAACCCCACTGTATCTCTTGGCACACAGCCAGAGTGCAAGGAGGAGGGAGGCTACACCAGGGGATTCTGTTGCCTCTGTAACCCTGAGTCAAGTGTGCAGCCAGTGGCTTCTGAGACCTGAGTTGCAAAGTCAATATGGCTAGTTTGCTCTTGCCTCTGGCTCCTCTGCAGGGCTCCAGCTGAGCGTGACGTCCAGCTCCTGCCACAGACCCCTCCCCTAGGAAGCTCACTGGGTTCCCCAGAAAGCAGCCCACCTGGGTATGAATGGGCTTCCATTGCCCCAGGCAATGCCTGGTGGGGAGGGCAATAATGTCTATACAATTGTTCTCTCAGGCATTTCCCATCATTCAGTCCTTCCCAGGGAGCTGCTTTCTAGAACAAATAGCCAGTCTCATTGTGTGTTGGGGCAACAGAGAAGGAAATCTGAGCCAGGGTCTCAGCCCATGAAATTAACTGGGGGAACCTGTCAGTCTGTTGTCAAACTATCTTAGGGAGTCTGGGACTCCAGTTGCTATGTGGCCGCCCACGTGGAACTTCACCCTTTCTCTTCCCCTCCATGAAGCCTGTTCCCATGACCCCAGAGCTCTGTGGGGACCTTGACAACTAGTAAGCCGGCCACCAGCCTGGGAATGAGCACCCGGGAGGGAGGGATGCATGCTGAACTGCCTGCACCTGGGGGACAGTAACTATGGTTAGTGCCCTCTCCCCAGGGCTGGCCCAGGCTGGCTGCCCACGAGAGGCCCCTGGGAACAGCTGAACTCCTGGGGGCCTGGGAGTTTGGAAACTGCTCAGATTGCTCCTATGAGCCTTACTTTGGAGCAGCTACCATTCTCAGACTTGGCCACATACATCTGTCCAAGAGGCCAGAGTGTGCTTTTGTCTTTAGGCCAATAAACATGACCCTGGAAGGAAACTTCTGTGAAGGAAAGGAGAGCTTCTTGGGTAAAGCTGGGGGTAAGCTGGCTATTGACTGCAGACACATTCATAGCTGTTAAACAGAGCACCTTGTTCAATGTTTTTGCACAATGGAAGTCCACTAACAAAATGGTGGCATGGCTTAGCCAAGAAACTGAAAGAGAAGTGGATGAAGTGAGCTGTGCCCAGGGCAGGTCCCAGGAGCCTCAGCTCTGCAGGTACCACCAGTGTCGTGAGGGGAGAGGGGATTTATTACAAAAGCAGTTGACCATCACTTTTCCTGGACACTAGGGGATCCAGGAGCACTGTCCTCTACACCACCTTCACCTCTGCAGCTATCCACACTGCAGGTTCCACCCCATGTCCCACACCAGAGCTGATCCCCACCTCTCCAGTTCTGGCCAGTGCATAAGGGTCATTTGTGCTTCTTTATGAGTTTGACCTGTACTGCTCTTGTCACTGGTGAAGTGAGAATGACCATCTGCATTTACTCATTGACCTCTGAATCTCCCCTCTTGTGACCTGCTTTCTCAGGCAGGTTGCTTGTTTTCCTGTTATTCTTTCTTTTTCTGGCAGATTTGCAAGTTTATACATCTTGGATAGCAATCTTTTTGAAGAAAATGGGTATCTTTTCCCCTAGGAAACATTTTCATTTATCTGTTACCTCAGTCTCTGATGCTAGTCAGCGACAGAAACCTAGACTTGCAAATTGGTGAAGTTAATCATATTTTCCCCTTCTTGTATATCTTTTTTTTAACAAGAGATTTTCCCAGACCACAAAGTGGTCCACAAAGCCTGCTTAAATAAGTACAAAAGAAATGAAATCATCCCATGTATACTGTCAGATCATTGTGCACTGAAACTAGAAATCAATCAGAAAGAAACCACAGAAAATTTATAAATACCTGAAAACTTAACACACTGCTGAACACTCAGTGGATCTCAGAAGAAATTAAGGAAGAAATAAAACAATTCCTGGATGGGCCAGGGATTTAGCTCAGTGGTTCCGGCGCCTGAGTGGTTCCGGCGTTCCTTGAAAGCGCAAGGTCCTGAGTTCAATCCCCAGTACCCAAATTAAAAAAAAAAACAAAACTATTCCCGGAATCAAAGGACAATTTCAGTACAACACACCAGAACCTATGGGACACAATGAAAGCAGACCTAAAGGAACATGCAATGTAGTCAATGGTCACATTAGAAAAACAGAGTGAGTTCAAATAAATAACTTAATGATGAACCTCAAGATACTTGAAAAAGAACAACAGTCCAACCTAGTTTAAGGAGGAAAATCATAAAGAATAGAGGAGAAATTAACAAAATTAAGATTAAATAGGGGGCCGAGCGGTTGCAGGGTGACCGGGACCTGCTTGCTCGGGCTTGCTCTACCAGCTTACCGCCAGCCACCAGGACAGGGTGAGGAGGACCCCACACACACACCCTGGGCAGGCCCACCAGCTGATGGCTGGGCCATGCGGGCACCTCCAACAATACTCCCCCCCCCACCGGCCTTTTGGCTGTGCAGCTACTTAGTTACACACTGCAGAGGCACAGAGGGACATAAATGCCATTGTCCTGAGCACCAGAAGTGAACAACAGAGAGAGCGCCTGTCTCAGGCTCCCTGACGAAAACAAGCCCACTGGAAAAGTGAAGGGAATCTCTGCAATAAAGGCACACCAGACCACCATGAATGGTAAGTTGGAGGGATTATCAGCTCCCATTGGAAACCGGACTTTCTTCAGGGGAAAAGCAGCTGAAACCTGCAGTTGAAACTTGCAGGGTGCAACCCTGCAGGAGGACAGGGAGCTCAACTTGGGACTTGCAGCCAGAAATCTGCCTGAATCTCACAGGTCTG
>NW_004624775.1:17488877-17519362 GCF_000247695.1 Heterocephalus glaber | reverse complement strand
GAGTCATTTATAGCTAAATGGATGCATATTGAGGCCATCCTCTTAAGTGAAATAAATAAGACACACACGTGTAAATACCGAATAGTTTCTCTAGTGTGAGAAACAGAGCGTAAATAAGACTAAAAGGATTAATAACTAATAATTGATACTTTGAAATAGGAAAAGGTCCAAAGTTGTAGTGGTGGTGGGAGGAGATAGGGAAAGGAAAGAATGGAAAGGAAAAATTATGAGAAAAGAAAAAAAAATGGAAACGTATGTAAATAGGGAAGGATGGAGGGGTGAAGGGCTCACAGATAATGGGGAAAACATAAGAACCAAGATACACCATGTACAGGTACAAGCACCCAAAGATAAATGTAAATGTATTATATACCTAAAATGTACCAATAAAAGAATTTACGAAAAAAAAAGATTAAATAAATAATACAAAGAATCAATGAATCAAAAAGCTGGTTCTTTGAAAGAATAAATAAAATAGGTAAAGCATTAGTCAAACTTACCAAAAAATAAAAGGAGAGAAAAGACACCAATGGAATTAGAAATTAAAAAGATGAAATCAGAATCGATACTGCTAAAATCCCAAAGAGTTTTAGTAAGTACCATGAAAAATGGTACTCCAAAAAATGGAAGAATCTTGAAGAAATGGACAAATTCCAAGACATGTAAGAATTACCACAACTGAACCAAGAAGGCATAAATATTCTGAACAATCCAAAAATAAGCAATTAAATTGAGGTCATAATGAAAAACCTACCAATTAAGAAAAGCCCAGGATCTAATGGATTCACTGCTGAATTATACAGGAACTTCAGTGAGGTTATATCGCCAATACTCTTCAAACTCTTTAATGGAATTGAAAGGGAAAGAAAAATTCCAAACTCATTCCTGGAAGCCACCATAACCCTGATTCCAAACCTAGACAATGATCCAAGTAAAAAAGAAAACTATGGCCAATCTCCCTAATGAACATAGATGCAAAAATCCTCAATAAGATATTGGCAAATAGAATGAAACAAATCATCAAAAAGATCACACATCATGACCAAATAGGTTTTATCCCAGGGAAGCAAGGATGGTTAAAAATACACAAATCAATAAATGTAATACACCACACAAACAGAAGCAAGGACAAAATTCACATGATCATAATAATAGATGCAGAAAAAGCTTTCAATAAAACCCAATACCCATTCATGATTTAAAAAAAACTCTGAAGAAAATGGATAGAAGGTCCTTACCTCAATCTAATTAAACCCATTTATTACAAACCAACAGCCAATATCATATTAAATGGGAAGAAGCTGAAAGTATTCCCTCTAAAATCAGAAACAAGACAGGGGTGCCCACTATCACCACTCCCATTCAATATAGTACTTGAAACATTAGTCATAGCAATCAGGCAGGAAAAAGAAATAAAAGGTATATGTATAGGAAAGGAAGAAATCATATTATCAATATTTGCAGATAATATGATCCTTTATATAGAAGACCCCAAAAAGACCTCTAGAATTAATAACCAAGTTCAGCAATGTAGCATGATACAAAATCAACAAACAAAAGTCAATACCATTTTGTACACCAATAATGAACATATCAAGAAAGAAATTGGGAAAACAATATCATTCTCAATATCATCAAGAAGAGTTAAATACAAATTAACCTAGCTAAGGAAGTGAAAGACCTCTACAACAAAAACTACAGTAACTCTGAAAAAGGAAATTAAAGAGGACATACTCTCAAAACTGATATACAGATTTAATGCAATCCCAATCAAAATAGCAATAGCATCCAGATCTAGAGAAAACAATTCCAAAATTCATATGGAACCAGAAGAGACTGAAAATAGCCAAAGCAATCCTGAGTAACAAGAGCAAAACAAGAAGCATTACAATCCCAGATTTCAAGTTAAACTGCAAAGCTACAGTGACAAAAACAGCATGGTCCTGGCACAAAAACAGACATATACATCAGTGGAACAGAATAGAGGATAAAGAAAACCCCAGGCACAGTCAGCCACCTGATCTTTGGCAAAGGGGCCATAAACATAGGTTGGAGGAAAGATAGCCTCTTTAACAAATGGCACTGGGGAAACTGGATGCCCACATGCAGAAGACTGAAGCTAGATCTGCATCTCTCACCGTGCACTAAATTAAAATGAAAATGGATCAAACATCTAAATATTGAAACAGAAAAATTTAACCTGTTGGAAAATAAGTAGGTAAAACTCTTGAAGTCATAGGCATAGGCAAGACTTTCTGAATAGAACCTCAACTGTACAAGATATAAAAACAGTCAACAAATAGGATGCTACCAAATTAAAAAGCTTCCACACACTGAAGGAAACAATCAATAGAGTAAAGAGACAATCTATAGAATGGGAAAAAAATTTTTCCAGACACACATTGGGCAGAAGACTAATATCTGGAATATATAAAGAACTAAAAAAAATTAAGCCCTTCAAAATAAAAGACCCATCAAAAAATGGGCAGATGAAATGAACAGACACTTCTTGGAAGTAGACAAATGGCTCATAAACACACAAAAAGTTCAATGTTGCTGGTGATTACAGAAATGCAAATTAAAACAACAATGAGATTTCATCTCATTATAGAATGAATGGCAAACATAAGGAAATCAAATAATAAATGGTGGTGAGTCTGTGGTGAAAAAGGAACCCTCCTACATTGTTGGTGGGAATGTAAATAAGTACAACCATTATGAAAATCAGTATGAAGAGTCCTCAAAACACTAAAAACAGAAATTCCATTTGACCCAGCTATTCCTCTTCTAGGCATTTTAACTATGAGTTTAAAAAATCATAGTAGACTGATACATGCATACCAATGTTTATAGCAGCATAATTCATAAGAGCCAAATCTTGGAAGCAGCCTATATGTTCATCAACAGATGAATGGATAAATGAAATGTGGTATTTATAGAACAATACTCTGCTACAAAGAGGGATGAATTCGAACCATTTGTAGGAAAATGGATGCATTTTGAAAACACGAAATAAGTTGAACACATAAGCCTATATACTGTGTGGTTTCTCTTACATGAGAAAAGCAACGTATACAGAAAAAAGAACAAGATAAAAGAAAGAAAATGTGGTATTTATATACAATGGAGTATTACTCTTCCATAAATAAGATAAATTTGACTCATTTTTAGAAAAATGGATGCAACTTGAGCCCAGAATGTTAAGGGAAATAAGTCAGTCACCCAAGTTTAAAAATTGCATGGTTTCACTTATGAAGAACCCTAAGTATAAATACATTAAAGAGCAAAATAAAAGATAGACATCAGGAAACAGGGTGATTGAGCTTTTGCTAAAGGTTAGGGATCAAGAGATGGAGGGAGGGGAGAAGGAGAAGAGACTAGGGAGGGAAAAAAGAACTAGGATGTGTTATGTTCATGTACTAAGTCCCGGCAATGATTGCAATCATTATGGACCGCAAACACGCGCTAATACAAAGTGAAAGTTTTCCCAATTAAGGCTATAAAGATATTTCTCCTGGATTTCTTTCTAGTGTTATAAGTTCCTATAGTTTTAAAGCCGACTTTCAGCTGTATAGCTTTACCTTTTCTAGTTAGATATTTAATGAATCTGGAGTTTTAAAAACTGCAATTGTGTGAAGAACAGGATTGGCTATAGTTCCTGCACACACATCCATAAACATACATGCAGAGAGGGCCAGGGATTTAGCTCAGTGGTTCTGGCGTCTGCCTCGCAAGCACAAGGTCCCAAGTTCGATCCCTGGTACCAAACATAAACAACATACATGCAGAGATACCTGTGTGTGTGCCCACAGGCACACCAGAGCACACACATGTGCATCACAGGCACACCAACTGGCTATGATCCCTGTGGGCTGCTTGATCAAACCCTGGGGTCTGCTCCTCCACAGTAGCACCAACCTATGCATCTGTCATGGTCCCTAGAGCACCATGGAAATAGGAGGCCAGAGAAGAGGTGGAGCATTATTGGTAGAAACACTGTCAGCAAAGGCTTTCTCCCACTTTTCCCCTTGAGTGGGCCATGCTGGAAGCTGTCAGCAAAGAGAACTTTACTGATGTGGCCCTGGCACAGAGAAGATGGAGGGGCCGTGATGGTCAGGAAATGGGCCTTGTTCTCAGGCACAGGCAGCCCAACAGTGTTTTCATCAGGAGCTTGGCTAAGAGAGGAAGATGTGTCTTGGAATGCCTCTGCCTGCCATGTGGTACTTGGGCAGTGGGGATATGGGCAGAGCTGGGACCCCTCAGGAGTGGAGCTCATGCTGGAAGGCAGTGGTAAGGACCAGGCAGAAAAGACAGAAGCCAAAGAAAGCAATTGAGTTGGAACCACAACAGAACGTCTGAGATGGATATAGACTGTGCAGCTGTAACCTAAGTTGAGACCCAGCTTCTTGGCAGGATATGGGGCAGGCTGTCACTTCTGGGATGGGGATGAGACTGCAGAGCATGAACTGTTCTGGAAGGTGGCTGAGGACATTGTTGGCTTGCCATCTTAGTCCATTCAGGCTGCTATGACAAACACCCTAGCCTGGGATTTAGTGAAAAACGATTATTTCCTATGGCGCTGGGAACCAAGGATGGAGGTCAAGGAATGGCACACTGGTGTCTGATGAGGCTGCTTCCTGGTTCACAGATGGGCCTTCATCCACTGTAAATACAAGTTCCACCATAGGGCTCCACTTCCATGACCCCATCCAAACCCAGTTACCTCCCAAAGGCCCCACAGCCAAACACCACCATCCTAGGGCCTCTGAATAGGAATCTGGGGGGCATGAATTTGGCAGGGTACTACCCCACATTGATTCTCTCCTCCCCTTGAGAACAGCTCTCCACTCTTGTCTAGAAGTTCCTCTCCTTCTGCTTGGTGCACTTGTGGGGAAGCTTAGCTCAAATCCATGTGTCAGGGGGCCTTGGAGAGGCTCAGCAAGCCTCAGGAGTCCTGTTTGACCCTTGGGGAAAGACATGAACTTACTCTCTTTCTCTCTCTTCCCTTCTGTTCTCTCCTCTTTCTCTGTAGCAATAATGAAATTCTGTCACCCAGGAAAGTTTGGGTAGACATCTAGGGAGTAGGCAGTGGCCCAAGAACAAAGCTGGCCTTTCAGAGACAGGAGACAGGAAGGAACAAGGAACAGGGATTTGATGGTGTGACTGTGTCACCAGAGGAAGCCAGTTATGAAGCCAATGACCTGTTCTGTGAGCCAACAACCTCCCAGGGTTCAGTGTGTTTAAACTGGGTGTCTGTTCATTATAACGGAGAGCAGACTTGTGACACAGAAGAGGACAACATTGCTTTGGAGAGTCTAAACCTGGGGTGGGACACTGAAGAAGAGACAGAAGTTCAGTCACGCAAAGGTCACTGTATCAGTCAGCTTTTTTGTTACTGGGACAAAATACCTGACATAAACAATTTCAAAGAGGTTTATTTTGGCTCATGGTTTCAAAGGCTTCAGTCAATGGTAATCTGGCTCCAAGGGAGACACATCATAGAAGAAGGGCATGGTGGAAGACAGCTGCTTACCTTACAGCAGCCAGGAAGCAGAGTAAGAGAAAGGGAGAGCAAGAGGGAGAGGGAGAGAGGCATCAGGGACAAGAATACACTCTTCTAGGTCATACCTCTGATGACCCACCTTTCCCAACCAGGCCCCACCTCCTAAAAGCACATTCAGCCATGACATCATCAATGGATGAATCCACTGATGAGTTTAGTGACTCCACGATCCTGTTACCCGCCTCTGAACACATGAGGCTTTTAGGGGACATTTTTTATCCAAACCATAGCAGTCACACTAGCTCTTGTCAGCTGAAGGTGATGTAAATAAATGGGCTCTGAAACCTGGATAGTAGGTAGGAGGTAGATTGACCCGCAGACCAACCCCATAGCCATAACTCCATTTAGCCCTGGGTTTTCTAGGGGCAGAGGACGGACTGGCCATCCAGAGTCTGCCCTGTGCCTCCCCTCAGGCTCAGCCTGCCTTTCCCTTGCCTAGCCCTGAGTGACATATGACACTCAAGTGGTGGCCAGAGTTTGTCCCCTGCTCAGGAGCACATGGTAATGCCTTGGGCTTCCCACCCTAACACAGCATCCAGCACCTTTCCCAGTTGTGATGGTTTCTGCTGATGCTGCTGAACCTGCCCTGGCAGATGCACATGTGGCCTGTTGTTGCCATCTGTTGTCCATATGGTCCCACCTGGTCTGTGCACACAGTGCATGGATTTCAAAGAAGCATCAGTTCATTGCTGTGCTGGTGTCCTCAGGCAGAAAACAAAATCACCTTTACAAAGCTAACAAGGCATTTTGTTTGGCCCAACATGCAAGATATTAGATGGCATTACCCCCTCTCTTCTTCATGCAACCCTGGGGAGAGGGCCTGATCCTTCCATGTCCCTCAGCCATACAACTGGAGTTGAGGTGAAGGCCAAGCTGTAGGTTGAGAATGGAACCTGTGTTCTCATCCTGCAATAGCTGGCTCAGCATGGCCTTCTCCACAGCCTCTTCCACTATCTCCTGCTCTGTGGTAAAGGAGGAGGATACCCCATTCTCCCTTGGTAAGGAGTCACTTCCATGCACTACCACCTTCATACAGACCCACCAACCCGTGTCCCTCATGCCCAGTGCAATTTGTGCCCCACAAAAGGGAGTCACACTGTCTTTGGGGGAAAGGAGCTGTTGGGCTGAGGGAGTTGCAGGGGAAGGGGAAGGAAAGGGTGTTAATATTTGAGCTCAGGGGTCACATTACAGTGGGAAATGAGTCCATTTTAGCTATGAGGCAGAGTGACCATGAACACTGTCCAGAAATAAACTCTTCTGACAAGAGAGAAAGGATCTTCATAGCAGAGCTTAGCCCAACTCTGTTGAGAAGGAAAAGCTGAGTTTTTTTCCTTTTTGTGTTTTCTGATATTTGGCAGTAAATCCAGGCCCAATGGCCACCCTCATGAAGCTCAGATGGTGGCCACATGGACTCTCACAGCCACAACAAATGGAAAAGGACATGTTCTCTTTTGTTGTGTGTGATTGTAGTCTTTCCCAGCTTCTCCTCAGGCCTGGCCATGATCTCAATGGGTGACGAGGAGAGAGGTAAGTGACCTGAAGGTCAAACATCATGGTAAATGACCTCAGCTGGGCGACCTATGCAGGGTAGCCATGTCTACATGAGCAGGTGGCCACATTCTCTTCCGTATGGTGGCTACTGCAATGAAGAACCTATTATACCCTCTCCTTTGTCCTCAGCATTAGGGCTCCAGGGGCATTCCCAGTCCTGAGTGCAAGCAGGGACTCACATAAGCCCACCAAGGCCACTTGGTCAGCCTTCTGAAGCTGTCAAATGCACTGGAGAATGAGATCTGTCCAGGGAATGGGTTAGTCCTGACCCCATGTCCTTCACAGCTGTGATCCCACCTGCTGCTTGCTCCTGTCAGCTGCTCCAGGATGAAGTGGGAGCTCCTCCTCTTTGAAGTGATGCCCCCCCCATCTCTAAGACAGTGATGGAGACTGTGAGGAGTCTGGAGTGTCACCTGTCCTACACCTCTGCCTTGATTATGCTCAGATGTTCACTGACAGGTTGGGCAGGGCCAGATACCGTGGGAGCCAGACTGTAGACACATCCTATAATGGGTTAAAGCTGAACTGAAAAATGCAATTTTCTTAATAATCCCTCCTCTCAAAGGTATCCAGTGATACTGTCTGGTTACTTTTCTCACTGCTGAGACAAAATACATGACACCCACAAGTAGAAAAAGAAAGGTTTATCTTGGTTCATGGTTTGTAGAGGTTTCAGTCCATAGTCAGTTGGCTTCAAGGGAGGGCACCAGAGCAGAGGGGAACTGCAGAAGAGAAACAGTCCATGGCAAGGCATGCAGGAAGCAACAAACAGGGAGCTTCCCTTCCCCTTTTATCCCATCCAGGCTACAAGCCTTTTGAGTGATGCCACCCATACTCAGGGCGGAGCTATTACCCATACTCAGAACTCTGCTAAACCAATCAGTGGACTGATTTAGTACCACACACCCTTAATCCACATTCGCACACCCTAGATCCAGCCAGCTCTGAAAAGCCCCACCTATGAGAGCATGAGGCTTTGGGACAATATCTAGGTACAAGCCATAATAGATACCTTCTAAAACTTACTTTCTTATTTCTGCATATAGGTCTCAACTGTCCTAATTTGATGGTTATTAATTAAATATTGAGTGCGTATTTCCCACCCAAAATGTAGTAGTGCTCTGCACTCACTAATACTATGCTTCTTTTGATACAGTAGAGGATGCCTTAGCACAGATTATGCTTCAGATCTGGACTCCCACTTTCCCCATCAACCCATCTAGGATCCAGTCTTCTACAAGTGGTCTGCTATAAACTGGTCCCTCCATCTCTGTGGCTCTTCTTCCTTCCACATAGAACCAGGGGCTTCTCACAGTGGCCTTTCTTTCCTTTTTTGAAGCATTTTCTTACCATTTCCAGGCTTTCAAATCCTCAGGCATGACCCACCCCTGACTAAGGGGGCAAATCCCCCCACCCCCATGTCTTTCATCCCTTCTGAGACCCTGGTGTCTGATCGCATTTTCTAGTTCATCCAAACTCACTTTCTTACCAGACGCTATGATTGCAGAGCTAAATGTAAAAATTTAGAGCCTGGAGCAAACATTTCAGAATCATTCTGTCTCTTTTCTGCATTAATTACCAAGTTAATCACTCTTCAGAGAGAGGGCTTCTTTTCCCTGTTGCTCCTCCTGTAGGCACAGAGCAAAGCTTTCTGAGAATGATGGCTCTTCTCTGAGCAGATGGCAATGATTCAAATTCAGTTGGTGCCCTTTGACGCCCAGAGTACTTTGGTGGTCTCCTCAGTCTCCTGCATGTCTTCCAATGGGTCCTGATTTTTGTGAGATTCAGTTTCCCTGTGCTTAACCACCCCAGGTCCCTGCCACTCACTTACTCAGGCCCCAATCACTATCCTTTAAATTTTTAAAAAAAAAATTCAATCATGCAATATACATAAAACTTATCATTGCAACCATTTAAAGGAGTACAGGTAAGTGGCATGTTGTTCTGACATCACCACAATCTCTGTTCACAACTCGTCTGATTTCTTATTCTGCAACAAGCTCTTACTCTGCAACAACTGCACAACTTCTATCCCCTCCCCTCTCCAGCCCATGGCAGTCACCTACTTTCTGCCTCAATGAGCCTGACCACTCTATCTGTGTCTACCTAAGTAGAATCTCACTATATTGGATCTGTGGGCTTATTTCAGTCAGCATGATGTTCTCAAGGTTCCCCCATGTTATCACATGTCACAATTTCTTTTTAAGGGTGAATAATTTTATTGTATGTATATATTACATCTTGTTTATCTATTCATTCATCTACTGATGAAGAATTGTGTTACTTCCATTTTTGTGGCTGTTGTGAACAATGCTGCTACTAACATGAATGTACAAATGCTTCTTTGAGTCCCTGCTTTTAATTCTTTTGGGTCTACACCCACAAGTAGAGTTGTTGAGTCATATGGTTAATTCCCTGTTTAGTTTTCAAAGGAAATATCTCCACTGTTTTCCACAGCAGCTGCACCGTTTTACGTTCCCACCAACGGTGTGTCATCTCTCCATGTCCTTGCCAGCACTAGTCCTGTTCCCATTCTCACTCTTAACACAATGCATCACAAAGCCATCACTCAGAGCAGAACAAGGGTACAGGATGAAATCTTGAAGAATAATGGCTGTCTGAGGTTTCTCTAAGAATGAAGGGCCATTACAGCAGAGCTGGGTCAAATCTTCCAAGCAAGAATATAACATATGAAAATGATCGTAGATATTGGCAAATATTTTTATTAATAAAAGGTGAGTTCATAAACACACAAATGTGATGACCAAATCTAATAATATGACATACTCATAAGGCAGAATTAAAGGTGCAGTGCTTTGCAAAGTGAAAGTGAGATTCTTACAGAATCTGTCCTTTTATGACTATATTGTTGGATAATAGTTAAGCAATACAATTCCACATTTGAAAATCAGCATCACTCCGGGAGTATTCCTTAAACAAGACAGTAGACAATCAGGATAGGCAGGCTTAGTTCATTTTTTCATTTAGGACAAACCACTTAAGAGGCTCCTGCTTTGGAAGGATAGAACTTACTAAATTAGGGAGGAAAAGTTTGTTTCAGAGTTCTTTTCAAGATGGAATTACGCTGAGTCCTCCTCAGGACAGTCTGTAATGCTGCCCCTTCTCACAGCCATCAGAATGAAATGCTGGCCTTCAGATACTTCACAAGCAACAGAACAAAGGATCAAGGAGGAGTTGCTGCCATCTGTGCCGTTACAGGAGTGCTCACCTCTTCTTATGAGCAGTGCTATTTGAGCTTTCAGTTATTTCATTTAAAAGGATATAGACTGCCCATCCCTGGAAGTCTACACCTGTGCAGAAGGGGCCTGCAAGTTGTGCCTGCTGTCTGCTGAGCCCCAGCCCATATGGGGTTCCAAAAAGTGTCCATTCAGACCATAGGGGAGGACACAACTGCTGTATTTAATTATTCCAGCTAAATTGGGATTCAGCTAGATCCACTCAGTTTGCCATCAATGATTAAAGCTGTGGGAAGAGGGGCAGAACCCTAGCCACCAAGGCCCAATTTATTTTGTACACAGTAGTAGAGGATATTTTGCCAGGGTCTGGAATCTCTATCTGCAGATGTGTTTATAGCCATCACTGGTCTAGAGCATCTGCTGAAATGCCACCACTGTGAGCCCCTCCTGGATTTCACAGGCTCACGGGAGGACTGGAGGAGACGCTGACACAATCCAACACCCACCACCAGTGCTTTGCAGCTGGATCGATGGGTATTGAAAGCCAGGACCCTGGAAGTCTGACCCTTAATTCTGTTCTTTAATAACTTGGCAACAGTTCAGCAGCCAATGGGTACTTACTTGGATGCCAAGGGGGCTCATTATTTTTCATTTGCGCTTCTGAAAGCTGGGCTGCTCTGAGACTCTCATGGTGGTCTCTACTGTCAGGGATAGAAAATAGGTCAGCATGTTTCCAGGGTCTGCAGGTGCTAGCAGGTGAATACAGGTTTTGGTTGCAAGAATTTAAATCTAGTAAACCTTCAAGTATTAAGAAGGATTTGCAGGATTCAGTTTTGATTTTTTAAAATCAACTTCAAAGTCCCCAAATTTTGTGGCTCAAAATACAAGAATGTGACATTTGGGAGGTGATGCTTATTTAAATCTTTCATAAAATAGATGAAGAAACAACTTTCTTTTTGTTTCAGCTTCTGTCCAATTCCTATGATTGAAGTCAGGAAGCTCACCTTTGGATTAATTTGGAGGTTACAGGTGAAAAACCCATGCATTCCTTGGTTTTGTCATGTCTCTTATCCTTTTCCCTCCTGTGGGTCATAAATAAACACAGTTATCCCCTTTTGGCTCTAACCAGGTGTTAAACCAAACCCCTCCAACTCCCTGAACTTTCTTTTCTTGTGGTTAGCAGCATTCTGGAACTGCCGGCAGTAGAACTGGGTTGGTGGCTTCACAGTTTTGAACACAAAATCCACAGACACTCAAAAAATGGAATTTCTTTTCCTAGGAGCCAGTAATTGAAAGGAGCAAAGGGTCTGTAAGATCTGCATTGTCACCTCTTGGACCCCACCTGGGGAGTCTGAGGGGCACACTGGTGTGGTTTCTAAGGACTTGGGACCATCTGATGCTCTCCAGAGCTGATCGTGGCTGGCCTTCATCCTCTGCAAAGTTCACACAAGTGTACTCATGGCAAGGCAGTGTGGTGACGGCAGTGGTAGAGGGAGGCCCTTTCTAGGTACATGGAACCCTCCCTCTGGCTGGAAGTGAGCAGTCAGCTCTTCAAGAAGTCCTCTTTGCTGTTGCTCCACACCAGAGAATCTACTTGCTGCTCAATCTAAACTTTACATCAATTCTTTCCCTAAGACACACCTTCAGGGTTTTCCTGCCAATTACATAGTGAATGTTGAAATTGTAAAAACTGTTTTATAGTAAAAGACACATTACCATTATTCCTCTCAAAATGCTCATCTTGAACACTTACCCCATTGTTCTTGTCACTTTCTAAAATAGTTCTGGAAGTTTTTTGTGTCTTTATGAGGTGTGATAAAAAATAAAGCAAGTGGTGCATCTAACAGAAAGGCAGGCTGGTAAAAACATTAGGGTGTCTTCTCATCTGCCTTATTCACCAGATCTGGCAAAGTGCCACTTCTGGCTATTGTCCAGTCATAATTACAAGGAAAGGTAAATGTTTTCAATTGATTCAAGACACTAATGAAAGAGAAATTCCAGAACTGCTTCAGAAATGGCAAGAATGATAGGGTACATGTGTTGGAAGCAAAGCGGAGTATTTTGAGAGGGGATTAATGGCAATGTGTTTTTTGCTGTAATGATTTTTTAAGTCTGGACACACACCACATTTTTTAATCACACCTCATATTTTGTACCAGGAGCAAGAGTGACTTTCCTATCAAGTACTCCACTACTGATGACAGTTACAGGTCTTTACTTGCTGTTTATAGCTATCTCTTTGGTCTCTTGCAGGCAAGAAGCTATGCTTCCGGCTTCCTGAGACTGATGAGGACTGGTGGCATTTCAAAAGATAATTGTGAACAGCCAAGGCAGGGCTGTGTTGTCTCCCTCTCAACTGTAACTTGTATTTTTAATGATAAGCCTTCTCCCTGCTACAGAGAAGAGCAGGATAAAAGCCTCTGATATGCTAATTAGTTTCAATTTTCACATACTAGAATGGCCTTGATACTTAACTGTTTACACATTGAGGAGAAATAAAAAACACCTGCTTAATTATTCTAAAATAAAAATGATTTTGATCAGACATATTCTAAGGTTTGGTTTGCACTAGCAGGTCCTTATATCAAATCAGTGTTTAAGGGATACATTTTGTACCCAATGGTATTCAGATGTTAAGCTGCTCAAAACTATAGGTACTGTAGGAACATGAGGGGATTTTTCAGTGACTTGGCTGTTAACTGGAAATGCCCATTTGAAGAGTTTAATGGATGTTTCACTGGATCTTCAAACATCCATTTGAAGATGAGTTTAACAGAAGAGTTCATAGTCATTTTAGACATGTTTTCTGGCATGGCCTTTTGCAGACAGACTCGAGAGATTATTATTTTTTTTGCTAGTGTAGATGGAGAACTCCTTTTTCCAAAGTTACCTTCTTGTGTTATCCATAGGTATGCCATAAAGGGGGATAGCTTCCCATTCAGTTAGCCTTTGGTCAGATTCTGTTTTTTGTTTTTTTTTTTTGAGACTGGGTCTCGTCATGCTGTCCTTAAACTCACTGTGTAGCCCAGGCTGGCCTCGAATTTGCAGCAATCGTCCCGCCTCAGCCTTGCTATTTCCTCTAATGTGGGGCCTCCACCTGGTTAGTTGCTCTGCACAGCACATGCACCTGGTTTGGGTCAGTGATGGAGGAGAGCTGTTTTCCAGCCCTAGGTACAACTGACTGTTAAGTACTTACTAAAGACAAGAACATGTATGGAACACGCAGGTCATCGATTCCTCTGGAGTTCATGGCTCATTCCTGGATCAAACCTTTCCTATCCACTCCAGTTCTGTGGGATCCTTTCCAAGGCCACCTTCACAGTGGCTTCTATCCCAACAGCTCTTGCCTAGACTGCTCTTCTGCTTCACTTCACCTTGAACCTGGGGTTGGCAAACTGCTGGTAAATTCTGGTGTGTCCTTGCAAATTAGGAATGGCTCTTACCACCTTCAAAGGTCAGTAAATCTAAGAGACAGAATGTGACTCCCAAAGGCTAATTACTACATGCCCTGTACAGAAGTGAGGCTAGTCCACTTAAAATAGATTTCACCACACTGCTCTGCTGCTCCCACTGCTTCCTCTGACTTAGGACAAAATCCACACTGTACCAGGGGCCACAGTTCCCTAATCTATGCACACCCATTTCCTACCACTCTGCCTGTCACACCTGACTTCTGGGAGGTGGCCTGGAGACATGAGGCCTAGGGACCTCAGAGCCTCACACGCCCTCTGCTTGAGCCATTCCGCTTCCTGTGCACCACACTTCCTGTGTTCATTCCTCATCTCTGGTAAGAGTGTGAGGATGGCAACTCCCTCAGAGCACTGCTGGGAAGATAGTGTTTGGTATCCCCAAACATTCCAAGGGTTCAGCAGTTTTGACAATTCCTGAAGGTCACCTAACCCATGCACTCTGTAATTGGTCTTTCAGATTTGGCAACAACTGCATGTCCATCTCCCCATGTTAGACTGTATGCCCTGTGATGACAGGGATCACTGTCCCTGGTGAACCACTGGATCTCCAATTCCTGCCATAGTGCCTGGCACACAGTGACAATGGAGGGAAGGCAGGGCCAATCTGCTTGGCGCATATGCTGATTCCCTGCAAGTGGAACCCCCCCCCCCCCCATTGCCTTTTGGAGGTCCTGTGTCTTCAAAGAGGGTGGCTACACAGACAGCCTTGAAATACCTATGGCCACACTGACACAGAGCATTGAGGACAGTGTTCAAGGTGCCATCCACTGCTGTGAAGACCCTGTGAGAAATTACTTGGTTTGCTTCCCTCCATTCTTGATATGGTTTCTGTTTTCAAAAGGTTGAGAGCTAAGGATCTCACAGTGTTTCCCATCCCTCCTGGACCATCATGATCTGTATGTTCTGTCCTATGCTGGATCTCAATTTGTAGTTTACCTTTTCCTGATTTTTTTCAGATTCCTACTGTTTTACTCTATGTATTGTTTTGTAAGTAACATCGTTATGTGAGTAAGATGCTAATCTTTTAAAAAAGGCAACATTGGTAAATGATTTAACCTATTAACTTGAGTCCTTTCCCTGGCTGTACAATGGGGATCCCACACCCTGCCTCCTAAGGACACTGTAAGGGATAAAAGAGGACAACGAGAAGCGCAGAGGACACTGTCTGGCACAGAGCAGCTACTGATCAAATCCAGTTACTCTACTTTAAATCAGTCTGCACTCTTAAGAAGGCAGCCAAATGGTATTTAATACAGATCAGGATCCTAAGTGATTTGAAATAAATTCACATTCACATTGCTGACAGATCATACAAGTCTACATTCACTTGACAACACCATTGCTTATGTGGACTTCATTTAAACATTTATTAAAAAAGCAAAATGTATGTTCATCTCAAATATAACAGTTAAAAATGGTAAAGCAATACAAACGACTTGTTACTAGCAGCATCCAGTTGTTAGACTCTCCCACCTTGCCTCAAGATGGTCCTGGGTGAGGTCTGTTGGCTCCGGGCTCGCTCCCTCCCTCCCTCCATCCTTGTAGTGCAGGTAAAACCAAATCTTATAAAATTAACAATTTAAGGTTAAATAAGCTTAAATAAGGATGTTAAATACAAGACACTTCATGAGAGCTTCTGTACAAAGATAAACAGGTCTGGCCTTGTGCACACGGTCCTGCTGGCTCACGGCACACCTGGAGCTCAGCAAGGAAGCAGATGGAATTCAGCAGAGCAACTATACAAAAGGGAATCGGGAGTTGGGGTGACCACTGATGACTTGGTGAGCCATTTACAAGGCATATGTATCTTTAAAAAAAAAAAAATCAAATCACTGTGAATATTCAGGCACCATTTGTTCCTGCAAATAAATAAGTCCCTAAAGAACTGCATTTGATCTAGCATTAAACACGTCAGTGCTTCCCCCAGCACAGCTTTTCCAGCTATTTGCTATGCCTCCCTTCTTATTGCTATGATAATGTGGCTGTGGAAATAAAACTACTGTACATCCAAAAAAATAGAGCACCTTTAACATTAAAGTATATGTCTGATTATTTGTCTCCACGTTTATTTTACAATACTAAAGCCCAGCTTCGGTACACTGCTCCAGCACCTCTGCAGGTCACCTGAATCAGCAAGTGACATTCACACTCATCCCCTGGAGTGGGGCGAGCCAGATGCCACTCCAGCAGTGTCCTGCCAACCAGGTCTACATTCGCTTTCACCCAGGAGTGACAGTCCTCTTCCCACCATGCTGCTCTGTGCCCTCCTGACCTGCTGGGGCGATGGTCTGACAAAGAATGGAATAGCAAAAACTTCTACAGTGTGGACAGCACACGGGAAGGTGGCACGCAACAAGGGAGGGGCTGCAGGTGGTCCCCAATAGTCCCCGAGGAGGTTCGGAGGGGTGGGGGCTAAGACTTCTTATCCACGGTGTTGAAGAACCACTCTGTGAACCTGCGCAGCTGGGCCGCAGCCGTCTGCGACTCTTCCTGCAGCCGTCGGTTGTCCTGCCGTAGATGCTGCACCTCCGCCTGCAGGACAGCCTTGTCCTGCTTCTCCTGCAACCAGCAGAAAGGGAAATGAGTCATGCACTGACTAGCCTGCTGGCTGCTGCTGGGGGTAAGCAGGGTCACTCATTCTCACTGGACTTAATGGATTTTCTGAGAGGGGACCTACCTGCTCCAGAGTCCTGCCAAGGACACAGGGAGGTGGACAATCCCACAGCCCCTTGGCTCCTCCCAGGGTGCTCCTCAGGAACACTGACAGCTGCTCTCCAGGAAGTTATTCACCAGTGTACAATGCTTTGAACACTTATCCTTGCTTTGTACACAGCTTGCTTTGAAAGTACCTTGCTTTGAACACACTTATCCCATTGCTCTTGCCACTTTCTAAAGTTGTTTTGGAAGTTTTCTCTCCTGGGTGACTTTATAAAGTATGATAAAAAATGTAGTGAATCCTGCTGCTGAGTGCCATCCAATGAAAAGACAGGTTCATAAAAACATTGTGGTGCACCCTTGTCCACTGGATCTGGAACCGTGCAACTTCTAGCTCTTCCTCAAAGTCAAAAAACCCATGAAAGGTTTGAATTGATTCAGGACACTGAAACAGCCACGACAGCACAACTAAAGCCTCTGAAGGACTTCCAGAACTGCTTCAGAAAGTGGCAAAACAATGGGATTAATTAATGGCAACATGTCTTTTACTGTAATAAAATTTTAAAAATTTAAATGCATAAATTTAAATGTGGTTTTTGATCACATTTTGTATACCACCCTCACCCAGAAGCGGGGAGACAGTAGTCAGATGCAGGGTGAAACCCCTTGACCCTTGGTGGACTTTCCCAGAGTTCTCATGTGGAACTGGAGCCAACCCAGCTGCTGGTGCGGTTACCATGGGACCAGCACTCAGGCCTCTGTCCATGGCTTCCACCTGTACTGCACTTCTACAGTGCAAAACTATGTGAATATAACTGAGATCCTCAGAACCATCCCATCAGCAATTTTCAATGTGCAACAGTGAGACCTGGCTCTCCACCTCTGGTCTGGCATCCTTCCTCCCATGCTCCAGTCCTGGCCCTCCCCTGGGGATGTCTGGGCAGCTCAGTCCCCAAACCTTGGCTGGAAGGTTGGGCGGCAGCCAGACTCAATCAGATGACTGCTCCTTGCTGAGATCCCAGATCCTCTGAGAACCTCTCCTCAGGTAGTGAGATCCACCACCTTCCTCATGCCTGCATATGTGGTGCCCAGTTCCTCCAAACCTTAACAGAAAACTCAAGAGCCTGCCCTGCCCTTCTTTGCTGCAGGCTTGGAATCCACTCAGATGTTCTACTGACACTCCAGCCCTCAGTGTCATCATGATCTTGACCCCAGCCCTCCCAACACCCATCCACCATGGCGAACCTCACATTTTACCACCTTGGATACTGTAACTCTTCCTAACATGGCTTCAAACTCTCACCTCAGGAGCCACCTCCTGTCCACCTCCTGCCACCTCCTGTCCTTAAAAGATCATTTCCAATGTCATCTAACCCAATAGTCCTACCTTTGTCTTCCACATCTGCCCCCTGCAGCGATATTATTTCTCCTCAACCAGCTCTGAGTTCCTCAGTTTAATCCCACCTGTACACACCGGTCTTCTCTCTTTCTCTGTCTTGGTTTCTTGTCTAAACCCTAATACTGGATAAACTCAGATCTCCCACTTATTCCACACCTGCAGTTGGGGCTAAGGTGATCAGCTACTCCAGCTTGCCTGGGTCTGTGCTGGTTCCATTTCTTGGAAGTCCCGTATCTTGAAAGATTTTTCCACCCTAGTCACGCTGGGACAATTAGTCACCCGAGGTACAGAAAAGCACACCATCTGCCAAAAGACACTACTTTAACCCTGACTACAATTCGACTTTGCCTTTAGCCTTGCTGGGCAATTCTACCAATACACCTGACAATTTGCTCCCTACCCGAGACCTCATCCTCAAACCTCTCAGACTCCTTCCCAATGCTCATGGTCAGCTCGTGACTGAAAAAAAGAATGCCACCAGAGGAGATCTTTACCAACTTACCCCCTGTCTACTGTGAGTGTGAATGCACAAGTGCCTGTGCGCACACACACACACTCTGCTCTAACTCAAGAAACCACCCAGACACCCAGCCAAGGCCTTGCCCTCTTGGTGCTCTAATCAGGACTTGACTCCCTCACCATTCTCTTCACACTTGATCAGCTCCATCAATAGGGCACCAGCTGTAATCTCTCTGGCAAAATTATATCATACCACCAAAGTAGCAGTCTCCCAAGAGACTCTCTATTTCCTTTCCTGGGATGGCAAAGGGGCCAGTGACAGGGCACACCATGTAGTGAGAGACTGCTGGGAGCTGTGGAAGGAGGATCTCACTCCCCGTGAGGACCGGTGGTGCACGGATACATCCTAGAGCAGTTCTAGGGTGAAGGCCAACTTGGTGAGTGGAGGGAATTGACTAGGACAGACCAGGCTTTTTGGTGGCAGTTCAGTCTTCTGAGGTCAGCTCACCATATGGTTGGGGCAACTGTCAACTTGGGGAACTGAAAAATGGCAGCCTGTTGTATTCGGCCCCACCCTGAGTTCTGCCCATATAGAGCTATGGCCATCAGAAACCCTGTGCCTCAGGATGAGAGATACCAGCTATAGGTAAGAAGAGAGGTTAGACTGCAGGATTCTCCTTTCTATTCATTGTTGGCTTTTGCTTAGGTCAGTTATCTTCTCTGGGTCTCCTCAATTTGTAACAGTTAAAAGGGACTGATCATGCATGAGAAAGGGTTTGACTATGTCTTTACCTTTCGAAGGTCGGTCTGCAGCTGTCGGAGGATCAGCTCCAGCTGGTTGACTTTCCCAGTCAGTGTGGACGGAGTGCGCTCCCTAGCAAACAAGGTGGAATCAGACTTGCACAGCTCAGTACTAAGGAGAATATGCAAGTTCATGATCATTCAATTTACAGAGAATCTGGAATTGGGAAGGAGTGACACTTGTGGGGGACACATGTATCGTGAATATATGGTGTGTGCGCACAGGGTGGGACACCAGTCAAGGACCAGGTTCTAGGAAATTGTGCTCTAAGCAGATGAGCACAGCATGGCTGGCCTGGCAGGTGAAGGCTGGGGTGTCACTGTCTGGTGCTACCACACTCATCAGGCACAGACACTCACCTCGAGGGGCCCCTACCCTGCTGTGTCAATGTGGCCATGGGATCATCACCTGCTTTGGCAGACAGGACAGCGGAGTGGTTATGCAACACAGTGCTACCTCTCTAGCATGGCAGGATGCTGCGTCAGTCCCGCCTGGTTCCTTCTCTGGGGAAGCCACAGTGGAATACAGTCTCCTGCCTAGCTCAGGACTAGCTGAATCCTTGTCAACTACTAGCAGGGACAGAGGGAGGGAGGGGTCCACATACCCAGCAGCATCCATGAACTCTTTGCCACTGCCTGGATCTACACACAAGGGCAGCTCTGGGGCCCCTTCCAAGTCCTGCCTGTGCTGCAGATCCGTCAGGGTGCAGAAGGATGCCACTCTCTGGTCTGGGGGACAGGGGCATGGAAAGAAGGGTTAATAACAGCCATGGGGGAATGTTTCTTTGTTGAGAGAAATTCAGTAGCTAAATGAAGTTTCCCCCTCCAAATCAGTTATTTCCCTGTTTTAAAACAAAACAAAGAAAAAGAAACTCAGGCAAGCTGCCAACAAGAAGAAAGCATGAAGACTGGCTGTTCTGCTGGGCTGTATGGCACACACACATCACAGCCTGGTGATTAGCTGGCAGATCTGGATTTGCCAGAGCCAATCTGCTTTCTTCCCACGTCTCAAGAAATGCCAAAGCTGCCGGGGATGGCACATGAATAACAGGTTCAATGATGACTCAGCTGATTAACAGAACCAGGGACATGGACCTGTCCGCAAGCTCCCCCAAACCCAGAGGGCATTCCTGAGACAGCACAGCCAGGACCCACATCTGCTGAGGACCCACATCTGCTGAGAACCCCCAGCCCTCAGCGCATGAACAACCATGCAAACGTGCAGACACACGGAGTGTACAGAACAGGCTATGGTATCGGGCCCAGGGCAGCCCTGGACAATCACCTAGATAGGACGCGTGGTGACAGAGCAGACCAAGTTCTTCATCTGAGTCAAGACCTGAAATAAGATTTAAATTTTCCTATGAACATAAACATTTCTCTGTGCTTGAAAAGCTCAGGGGCCCTCATAGGCTCACATAAGCAATCACATGAAGCAGAGCACACATGTATATGTACGTGTGCTCATATGTGTGCAAGAGAAAGACAGGATAAGCCTCAAGAGCCAGTGTGATGTGACGCCAAATGGCGTGGTGAGATCACGTTTCCTGTTTTACCTGTCCTGGCTGGAAGCAGGGGTGCTGTGCACAACCAAAAAAACCCTGCTATGTCACTCCCCCCAGCCCGCCCCCAAGCATACACTGCAATTCTGGGCTGACGTACATGACTCACTACACGTTTAAGTACGGTGGAAGTGAGAGGACTGAGCTGAGCAATCTCCCCACAGCCGCAGAGCAAGGTCTGAGGGCCCGGTGACTGTAGCTGGGGCACTATGACCACCTCAACACAATACCTTCTCACAGCACAGGCCATGCCAAGCCTGGCTCCAGGAACTGGGCATTCCACGTCCGGAGAGTGCAAGCCAGTCAGGAAAGGAGAACAGTCTTCAGAACAGGCTCACTGGCCCCATTCTCAACCTGAACTCTGGCTGGGGGATGGGCCAGCAATGTTGAAGAGCTCACAGGAGAAGTCTTGGCTCTACGCCTTGGGAAAGTAGGTTCAGGAATCCACCCCAGGACCATCCCCTGCCCTGGAGCCCACCCCTGGTCTCCGAGCTCACACCTGTATGTGAATCTACCACAGGACCATCCAGTCCCAGCCCCAGTCTTTGAGATCGCACCTGCATGTACAGTTGGAGCCCAGGGAAGCGGCTTGTGCCAGCGCTGCAGCGGCTCCTCTCACACGGTTTGATTAAGGGGGAGAAGCTGCACTCAGGTCCGTGTCAGGTGCTCTGCTGTTAATTTGTCCTGCTCTGTCTCCCTCTGGCTGCTGGATGAGTCTCCTAATGAGGCTACCTGCATGTTTGGTTTATGGAGGGTCACGCTCTTGCAGCTAATTAGAAAGGATGGTGATGTTGAGGCTGTCAGGTGCACATGAAGGAAAGCAGGCCTTCGGGCTTCAGCACAGTTGCCCTGACAGAGGTGGGCCCTGTGGGAGTCATGCTAAGCCCACTCAGCAACCCAGCACAGGAGGGCTCTCCAGCCCTCCGGTCCTCTTTCTAACACCTGCCATAGGAGGGCACATGCAGCCTTCAACTAACTTTTCTGTAAGGTTCACAAGTGGAATCTTCTACAAGATGATAAATATTCTATACATAGTCCCAAGAGACAACTGTATTACAATTTGGTGCTGAATGGAAGGGCTTTGCATGTGATGAAACAATCTGTAACTTAATTATGAGCAGCACAGTTCTGGTCTACAGCACAGGCTGGGTGAGGAGGTCCGAGGTGCTGCAGCATCTTAACAACCCCACTCTTCCAGGGCCCCAAGTAGGGCATAATGTCAGACTTAAGAAAAAAAGAGAGCCATGTTTTTGTTCCGGAGTGAATTTACCTACTGACAATAAAGGAATGTCAAAAAGTGGAAAAAGAATTAATTTTTCTCACTTTTTCAATGAGTTCTATTGACTCATCCTCATGATCATTTCATTATGTTTCTTTCTTACTATCTTGGCTGGCACTGATGGTCCAGTCTCCACACCTGGATGGAAATGTCTTAGTTTGCTCCCTATCATGCATACCTTGCCACTGGCAGCCAGCTGGTCAGATATTCCTCGGGGAGAAACCAGGTCCTCCTGGTCAGGTGGCCAGAAGCCAGAGCAGACCTGTGCCCCACCAACCGACGGTGCACGTGGGAGCTGACAGCTTAAGGAGGCCGCAGTGCTAACAGAAGCTACCTCACTGAGCAGACATGAAACTGCTTTATAACAAAGCTAATCTTCACGACAGTTTCCAGTGGAAGCTTTTGGTTCTATAACTTATTTCAGTGATGAAAAGTATTCAGTAATCAAGTGTCTACTGACCTGGAACCACACAATACAAACAAGACCTTAAGCTAGAGAGTATGAATTCTGTAGGGTGCCTGCCACAGAGCCAGCACAGGCACCTGACGTGTGCTGCCTGTTTGCTCCTGTCCCTCCAATTTCCAGTTCCTTTAAGAAGGTCTGACCAAAGAGGGACACCAGGCATGTCTTACAAAAGAAACAAGCCACCCCTTTAAATAATCTTAAACCTTATTTCAATGTCATTTTCCTAATTTTGAATGCATTTAACACTAAATAAGAGGAGAAAGAGTCACTGAGCTAGTCTCTACCAATTAGGGCTGGGATGGCAAGACAGCAGACTGTAAACCACTCCCACAAATGCACTGGCTGCCTGCAGCACTGAGCACCACGGGCCAAGCCCGAAAGGGTGGGGTGGGTGGTCTGATCAGCAGTCAAGGCTGCCCAGGGTGAGGGACAGGACAACAGGGCATGTGCCAGGGAATCACTGAGTGGGGCATTCAGGTAGCAGGAAGCTAGGTAAGAGTTAACTTCCACAAAGCTGTTCTAACATAGCTTTGCTAAAACCACAAACTAAAAACAAGCTAGGATTTTATGGCTACATGTAAGAAATTACAGGTTCTTGTTCTGACACCTGTGCTTACTGAGTTGCAGGGAGCTGACTTACCACAAGGAAAGAATAAAAGAAGTCACACTGAGCTTCAGCAAAGTACCGTGGTTTTTTAGGCCAGGGACAGTGAATTTTAGAGCTTTCAATGGTAACAAACAGCCTGCTGTGGCACACGTGCCACAAGTTTGCCACCACTGATTTAGGCTGTTGGCAGCCTACTGGCAAATGCAGAAAGATGATGGCATAGATGAATGAATAAGGCTCTGAACTCTTTGCTTGAGATATATCAGTGGATTAGCCTGAAACAATTTTAAATTATTTTTGAGATAATTTAAGTTGATTTACTATATTAAATTTGACTGCATTTTTCTTCTTTGTGGCAGTCTTTATTTTCACAAACTATGTTACCATTAGAAGCTACCCAGTAAGTCACATTTTGTTTATGCTTGTATATACATAAGCACATCAAATATCAATTAATTTTAAAAACTTTATCAACTTCAAGGTGAAACTTTAGAACTAAAAAAGTTATCACAAAAATTTACGCTCATTATTCTGGAAATCAAGGGCATATGGAACATAAAAATACAGGCTATTTTTTGGAAAATATGTTCCTGTGGCCATCTGATTCTTACAGCAGTGCCTGACATGTATTAACTGCATGTATCTTACTCACAGACATTCACACACCAGTCACCCCATACCCTGCACCCTAACTGCTTTGGGGAGATGTGATGGTTACCACCTAGGGAAAAGTGTGCTGACGTAGTGGAGGATAGGCCTTATCTAGCTGTGACACAGAATGCACTCTCCAACTGCCAGTGTCATTTTACCTTTAAGCCTGTTTGTTCTTAAACACCATACACAACAAATGCTCAAGAACATACCAGCTGCCTCTTTCTGGTACGTATTGTGATGAAAGCTACTTTAACTCCTACTACTTCTTAAAGAGATTCCATTTCCCTTCCCTGCTTCACCGTTTGACCCACAAACAGGGGTCTTTTAGATGGCTTTGCTCCTGTTAGCATACATGAGGGGGAGGGAGATGCCTGTACACACAGTACTACAAGCTAACAGCCAGAGAAGCCCCGAGTAATCTGAACATCTAAGTAAAAAAAAACCCAAAAACCAAAAACCAAAAACACACTGAACACACCTCACCTACTCAGCATCACAGCTTAACAATGCAGTGCACTGTAGAGTGCTGGTTCGTTCCTCTCTGTGATCTCAGGGCTGACGGAGCTGCCCTACATCAGAAGAGAGGATTGTACTGCATTTAAAATTCAAAGTAGGGTTTCTATGGAATGTGTATGGCTTTTGCACCACTGGAAAGATGGAAAATCTTAGTTAAGTTAGGGACTGTCCATACATAACAAAGGTTATGCTACACACTGCAGTGCATGGTGCCTAATGATCCTATTGTATTAGACAGATCAGCAATTTTACTTCAGGGGTCTGATGTGTAAAGAGCACATCTCACCTCCCAGATGGAATAAGTGTGTGAATCAAAGTCTGAAATGTGATTCAGTCAGCTTATCAAAACTAACCATCACAGCAGGGGGGAGCTGGTGGCCTGGGCTGGCAGCATCAGCACCCAAATCACATTCTCTCTCCTGGACTGATGAGACGTCTCCATTTTCTCAACATCTAGGCTTTTTGGGGTGGAATTTGGTTATCTACCTATTTTCTTATTTATTTTTAATAATACTACAAGTTGTTTCTGTATTTCAACCCGCTTTATTCTTTCCAATAATTTCCTATCAGTCAATTCTCAGGAATCAGATTTCTGGTCAGAGGGTAGATATATTTTTCTGGCTCTGGCTACATACTGTCATAGTGCTGGAACAAAAAAATGGATCACTTTATAATCTGTATAATGACCCCAGCTGTGAGTATTCTTCATAGCTTCCCAGACTGCTGTATCATTTGTCCTATTCAAAAGGTGTGAGGTGGTAGCTCATTACCATTTAAATTTACATGTATGGCTGGACATTGTCCCATGCTTATTTACTGTACTCTTTCCTTTTGTGGTCAGCATCCATATGCCTCATTTGCTTTCTGTGGAGTTGGTAAATCCCTTTCCTATTTAACTCTTAAACATATTCAACTTTCTGTATGTGATCTTTATTTTTTCTCAAAAGGACTTATTCTATGTTTAAATCATTATTATGCAGTTTTAATTATTATTGATTTATAATAATTTTTTGCTGAACACTGTTCATCTATTTACCAAATGGGAGCAATTAAGTTCTTTAATATATCTTTAGATAGCTGAATTGAAATTGTACTAATCTACAAATTAATTTCAAGAAAAGGTGATCTTTTTTTTCTATAAAGGTTTCTATCCATTTTTGTCCTTACATATATAAAGTCTTCAGTTCCTCAGGTGTTTCTTGGATTTCTCTCATTATAATTCTAATGACAGCTTCCATTGCAGAGAATACACAGTTCTACCTCGCTGATTTATGAGTTTCCTTCATGGCTGTCACAGGGAAGACTGTTGCTCCCTTTGAGAGGTGGAGCCTGGCGCTGCCCCAGCACCTTGTTGGCCTTGAGGTTTACATGGGCCCAAAGAATGAGGCAGGCATAGTGTCCTGGGCTTCCTAGGGCAGCGCTGTGGCCTTTACTTCCCCGACTTCCTCCACTGCACATGCAATGCAAATACCCTACTGGGGATGGGTCCGGCCATGTCCTTTGTCAGTTAATAGTGGCCAGGAACCTCTGGAACAGAATCCACCATTGTGACATACCCTGAAAAATGCAGCAGCAAAAGACAAAGTCCTAAACGTCACGATGCTGGATCCTGATTTGCACTCTAAAGCAGCAAGGCACCAAGGAGCAGGTTGGAGCGGGTATCTTCCTGTGTCTACATGGTCTTTGGTCACCTGGCTGCTGGCAAAAGGTGTGGCATAGACTACAAACAGTTACTGTATTGACTGTGATAAGAAACAGCACGGTAGCAACAATGACCCTGGGGTGGTGAGACCTGTGTGGGACAAGCAGAGCAGGGCACAGTCCGAACTTTTGGCAGCTTCAACCTCCCAAGGCCCCTCTCATCTCACTGAACCTCACTTGGAAGGAAGACAGTGTTCTATATCACCACCTCTACCTGGCAGATGGGAACAGAGGCAAGGAGGACACATGGCTGGTCCCACCCAGGGCACGGCTGATGTCTGCCTAGAATTCAGGTCTCAGGAGAGACTAAATGACATGGGTCTCCCTTGAGTGCTTCCCAAAGCCCAGGCATCCCCTCGGGTTCATTCTCAAAGATGGGTGAAGCAGCCAACCCACCCAACAGATCCAACCCCCAAGCCACTGCACGGGCCTACAGACAGCGCTTCTAGGGACTGAGGGCTGGAGAGTCATTACCTTCAAACGCCCGGGCAGCATCCACCAGGTGGGACCAGTCCAGGCCCATGGCCGTGTCTGGGAGAGGCATCAGCCCGGGGTCTGCACACTTGGACTTGTCTGATAAGGACCCGTCGGAGAACCAGAACTCATCTAAACAGAAACAACACAGCGTCACAGTCAGTCACAGCAGGGTTACTGTCATCCCTACGGTCAGTCACAGCTGGACACCACTGTCGCAAAGCCAGTCACGAGGTCAGCACCATCAGCACCCTACCTAGTCACAGCCGGAACCCACCCTCCCCACACAGTCACAGCATAGGTACCACTGTCCCCACAATGTCAATCACTCACAGGACAGACACCACTCCACCCAGTACCAATTATTCAGTCACAGCACAGACACCATCACCCCCACAGAGTTGGTCAATCACACTGTGGGCACTGCCAACACCCACTCAGCCAGTCACAGCACAGGGACCACTGTCATATACAGTCAGCCAGTCAGTGAACAGGTAATGCTGTCTCTACTCCTAGCCCATCACAGCATGGGTACTGCTATCTTCACACAGACCGAATGAATCAGTCAATCAAAGCACAGGTACCACTGTCCCTACAGAGTTAGTTAAAGCACAGTTACTGTCATCATCCACAGTCAGTCAGTTACTACCTGGGACCTGCTGTTGTCGTAAAGACTCAGGTAAGTTGGACGACAGGTACTGCCATCCCCTCCCAAAGTGGCTGAGAAAACAAATTTTTGTAAGATATCTACTACTTCCTGGGACAAAAGGACACAGTGAGCTGCAGTCACTCCATGTAACTTCATAGTTGTCCCTTCCTGGGAAGACTACGTTGAACACTGAGTCAGACTGACTGAGGGTAAACTGTGATACCTTCAGGTGACTCCAAGCACAGGGCTGCAGGATCTACACTGCTGCGGAAAGGTTAGCAGCAATCTCTCCCTTTCCTGATGATTCAAAAACTTTAGTGAAGAACAAAAGTGTCTCAGCCCAGTGATACAAATTCCAAATGCCTCGAATGTCAATTTATTACAATAATGCAGTAAGACTACTTCATTTTTTATTAACAGACCAGAAGGAAAGAAGACATCATCTAATACACTACACAGAAAAATGATGGTTAGGGCTGCTTTTTCTGATTGAACAGGACATCACCTCAATGTCTCATGCACTACTGGATGGTTTCCTTTGGCAGTGAACGTAAGTCTCTCCTCTTTTGCTTTCTCTCTAAACTTCCATCATGGTCTTTCAAGTGTTCCTGTCATTAACAATGCGTGTTGTGAAGTGCTACTTTGCATCTGAGGGCAAGTTCTGAAAGGTCCTTGGATGTCTTCAATGTGTCTTCTCTGAGCCTGCCCCAAGTACTGGGTGCAGCTGCTTGCAGGGGCATCAGACTAATGAGACCAATCAAAATGATGACCTCCTCGCTGCGTGAGCCTGCTATTAAGCTAAGTCAAGGACATAATTAACCAAATGCACCTGTAATTTTGGTTCCTGCATTCTTCTGGGAAGTTGTGGAATTCTGGCATCTGGACTGAGATACATAGCATTTGTAAATTTGGCCTTGAAGGACACCAACAGCATTTCTACACTCTTAACAAATGCAGCTTTAGTGCACCTCTCCCCAGGGCAGCAAAACCAATCTAACAGAGCTATTTTTAACCTGTGTTTAGATGCAGTGATGTTCTACCAGCGTATTCCCAGCCTCCATTTTGAGGGGGCCCAGAAGGAGACACTTTGTCAATCTCTCCATCTTTGAAATAACAATGGGTCACCTTAGTCCTACAAGGGATATGTTAGGTCATTGCCAAAGGTGAAGGAGGAGGTGGGTGGCAGAGACCTCAGCATTTGTGGTTCCCCTCTTCTTGAGGACTTCTCTGGACAAGAAGAACGCCCAGGCCAGCCCGTAGCCATGGTGAGGAGAGGCTGGGTGGACCAGCTCTCAGAACCCTTCCATAACCACAGGTTTAAGCTCCACTCTCAAGCAGAGAGGTACAGGAGCCCAGAGACCTTCAGGGGAAAAACCGCTTCCTTTTGTCTCTCTGGTATACTATCCATTGCTTTGCTCAAAGCAAGATTTCTGCACCAAGCACAAAGAAATTCTGCAGCAAGGTGGTAATTACTCTCACTGCCAACTTCCATGGGCTATCACTCATGCCTTGTGATGATGGGGCACAGTACCTGTGCTGCTTCCAGGGTGTGTGGTACTATAGAGAAGCTGGTTCTTTCTAATCTAGCTCCCCCAAGTGCGGAGTTTCCTCAGAAGCACACAAGGCTCTTCTGGCCAATTCATACAAGAAAACACCTATTTGGCTGGATCATGTGCTGGCTTGCTCCCAAGGCCATCCAGGCAAATGAAGACACAGTCTGAGGGCATGTTTGGGGCTCTCTCCCACAGGGAGCATGGTGATGCACGGTAAAAATTAGGCTTCTCAGGGCCTGCCTGACTAGAAACCTGGGCCAGTGTCACCTGTATGACTTTGCCCTTGTGTCAAGGACGAAGATGGCACACTCCAGTGAACAGAAAGTAAGAACAAATGTTGCTTTATACCTGGAAAACTTCCTGGATCTCGATGTGGGGGTGGGGGATAAGAGAGCAGGTGGAGTAAGAGGATACTTCCCCAAAGCACCTCTGAGGTACACATGGGCAGATGTCTGCCTGCTTCACCTGGAGAGGATGACACCGCTTCTCTGTCCTCTCACTGCCACATCACCTGTGGACCTAACTTGGGCCTATGAGGAGGCTCAGGGGCACTGAAGACAGCTGGTGTTGGGGCCCTGCTGTGTGGCAACCTGGTTTGCAGCCCATAACACTGATCTTGGGGCTCTTTGTTCATTTTAAACCTGAAATAACAGTCACCATTTTTATTGAGTCTGACTTTACGGAGGAGCCTTCCTGATAGCATTTTCAGTGGTCAGATATCAGAAATTTCACAATTACTCTACAGAAGCCAGCAGATAGCTATTACAGGCAAGATCAAGAACATGAAGACTGAGAAGGAGGCTCCTTGTCAAACACTACCTGCACAGCTGTTTGAAACTGTGCCGTGCTAGAAAGCTTGACAGGACCAACCTCCATTCGAGTTTTCATGTGAAGTGACACTTAAATCTCCCTGAAAAGCTAAGAGCAGCAAACGCTCCTCACTGTCTGATGCTCAGCACCTCAGAGTGCTGACCTATTCTCAAAGGGCTCTGCTTTCGTACAGAGGGAGAGATGGTGGGGTGACCCGAAACCATGGAATAGACAGAAAAGAAAGTCACAAGGGTGCCTGTGGGGGCCAGGAACCAATGTCCCTATGTGGCCAGAAGTTTGAAGGGGAACAGATATCAATAAAAGTTACTCAAAGCTCCTTATTTACATTTGGTTAGTCCATACACCAAAGCTAGGACATTTTTCAAGTAGAAACTTCTAAAGGATGTAGATTGGAGGAGACCCCGCCAAATAGGAAGGTTGTCAGAGAGCAAAAAACAGCCAAGGTCCTAACTGCTGTTCTTCAAGAAACATGCAGTCAAGACATGCAAGGCAAATTTACTAGCTAAGTGAATAAATGTGTCTTGTCTTTTTCCTAAATGTGTCTTTCATACTTTGAGCATACTAAAAAGGACAGTCCTTTAGTGCATGACAAACTATGCTCTCTCCAGACAATGGAATACTATTCAGCATTAAAAGGAAATGAGGAGGGCCGGGGATTTAGCTCAGTGGTTCCACTACCTGCCTTGCAAGCACAAGGTCCTGAGTTCAATCCCCGGTACCAAAAGAAAAAAACAAAAAGAAATGAGCTTTGAAAAGACAGAGGAGGAGAAGGTGAGCCGGTCCCAGCACCCGGAAGGAAGCTCCCCACCTCCATCCCAGGCTCCTAGGGCAGAGAAGCTGAGCCAGACCCAGAACCTGGAAGGAAGCTCCCCCGCTGCCATCCCAAGCTCCTAGGGCAGAGGAGGTGAGTCGCACAGGGGCCAGAAGCACCTCCACCCCCCGTGGAAATGAGAAAACACATAAACAAGCCTCAAAAAAAGAGTTTCAGATCAGCTACAGCAACCCCAAAAGGAAAGGAGATGGAACAATCTGATACTCAACCACCTGGACTCTCTGAACTGGCAACAAAAGAGGATCTGGGAAAAATGAAATCAGAAA
>NW_004624775.1:17409104-17485871 GCF_000247695.1 Heterocephalus glaber | reverse complement strand
GATCCTAATGATGAACGTAACTATATTTTATATCGAAAATGTACCAATAAACTTAATGGAAAAAAAAAAAGCCAGAGGAACCTTAAATACTTCTTGCTAGTGAAAGAGGCCAGTATAAAGTGCTATATTCCAATTACATAACATTATTGAAAAAGATAAACTGTAGGGATAGTACTAAGATCAGCAATCGCTAACGTTTGGGGTTTGGGAGATGACATGAGAGACCCAGAGGGGTTTCTGGGCAGCAACCCTGTGCTGCATGATTCTGCAGTGCTGAAGACAAGTCCTTGCTCATTTGCCCAAACCCATGGAACATACTACATCCAGAATGAAGCCTAATGCAGACTATGGCTGTTGGTGATGTCAATGCAGGCCCATGCATCACTGGTGAGGGCTGTGGACAATGGGGAGCCTGTGGCTGGGGGAGGGAGGAAGGAGGGCTGGGAACATGGGAAATTACAGTACTACCTGCTCAGTTTTGCTGTGAACCTAAAACTGCTCTCAAAAGTAATGTTTACTTTTTAAAAAGTGAAGCTAAAAAATAAGTATCTTTCACAGGAAGAAGAGCAAAGGGTGGGATTAAGAGCACACTGATAGGTTCACCACAAGGTACATACTCACACCATAGGTGCTACAAACGAGAAAACAGCACTGTCATGGGAACAGAACTTTAGTGTTTTGAAAATGCTTCCAAGAGGTACCTGCTGAAGTTTCCTACTTATAAAAGGAGAAGATAATTGGAGAAGTGTTAGGGAATTAGAATATAGCTGTCTGACCTTTCATGTTGTGGCAAGTTTTAAAGATGTCTTCAGTTTAGGCGAATGGACCCTTTATAACAGACAGGGCATTATGTTACTTACAGAAATGGGTTAGGAACTGCATAAGACAAGCTTCATTTCCAATTATGTTAAACATTATTAGAACTTTTATTTCATTCAGCCTTGAACATCTACATGCATTATGGAAGTTAAAATTCACTCTAATGATGTCCATGGTAAAATTTAAAAACCTGACAATAATAAATTCTTTTAAAATTACTATCCTTTTCTGTAAACTAAAAATTAACTACAAAAAAGTAAATAAATGTAAAAAAAAAGGACCTTAATAATCAACACATTAACGAAGGAACTGACACTATGTAAAAGTCACAATTTTTAGAGTTTGAAGGAAAATCATCAGAATGACCCATGCCTAGCGCACTGGAGTAATGGAGCACACGAGGGCACGAGTGACATACATTAGATCATAGAGCGGCTGCACACGCATTCCCGATACCCACCTGGCACCTTCCCTATCACCAAGGCTGAACTTTAAAGAGAGCCAGAAGGATAGAAAACCCCAGCTTCCTTCTTTCTTGTCTACTGCCCACCAAGAAACCCACGTCCTGTGCCACAGTTTACCTTTTTAAAGACCAGGCCTTCTGTACTTTTTTCCTTTAAGATAAAATAGCTGAGATGAAACAGAAGTCACTGCTTGACTTGGTAAAAATGTTTAATGCAAGTTTTTCTACTCCCTTCCAAATAGGTAGGACTGTCTAGTCAACCTTCACATAATGTCCATTCTGGGGCTTTTGTGTTTGAAAATTACTTTTAAAAAAGAAAAGAAAACATACTGCTACTACATGTATTTAAAACACAAACCGATCCCACACAGCACTGGGGACACAACTCGAAGAGCCTGTTAGCTTGCCCGAGCTGAGGGACGCTGGCCCTGACTTACTTCTCAGGCTGCCCATGCTGGGGGCAGGGTGGGTCCTCGGAGGCAGTGTGCTGTGGTAGGGTGGGGTGGTGCTGAACAGGATGTCGTTGGGCAGCGCTTGGTCAAGGATGGAGCTACGGGAACTGCCGAAGGAGGATCCCCTTCGGGTGCTGCACACACTCTCGTCAGAGAGGGTGCGGTAGAGCGACCTCCTCGGAGACAGGTTTCCGTAGAAAGAAAACTAGAGTCAAACAAGATGGGGGGGGGTAGGGGGAGGAGGGGGAGATGTTAAAAACCCGAAGGCATGGAGGACACCTAATTTAAGCTATTGGGACACCTTCTTGGAGTGTCCCTGGAAAGCTGAGCCAGGTGCCTTGGCCGTCAGAGCAGATACATCATTTCTCTGGCACATGTATGGGATTTTAATGCTCTCCTCTTTTGACATTCTGTGAAATATTATCATGAATTAGACATGCACAGCTTTATTAATTCTGAAATGTTAAATGGAACTTTCATAACCTTATAGAGGTACGCGCTCCTGGAAATATATAAGGTTGCCATTTCATGCAATACTTATTCAAAATCCCACAGTGCTAGTTTGATTTTAATTGAAAATGACTTCATTTTAATATTAGGCAATTTCTGTATCAATCAACTACATGTGTGGTTCAATCTAATCGAAATAACAAAAGTAATTTTGAACACCTAAGCTTTCTAAGCCACACGAACATGCTCAGGAAAAAATGGTTTTAGTCCAGTAAAAAGCAACTGTTCATTTAAAAGTATTACTTACAAATGTCTGCATTACAATTGCTAGAAACTGAGGTAATGGGTTATAACCAGATTTAAAGGAACCATTAAAAATACTGTTTGTTACATCTTGGATAGAGTAAGGAAAATCCTGACTACAGAAAGAAGCAAGTAAGAAAAGTTAAATCAAATCTGAAACCCCAGCTACTTCCTTTACATACCGGAACACATTCCTTTCACACAAACAATAGTAAAAGCCGGAATGTTCACATCAGACAAATATAGAAATGGCTATTTACATTTGCAAATGCGGCAAGAAGACTAAAAATATTCCCATTGTATGGGTCTCTTCCATTCTGTCAGGCCATTCCAGCCGGGGAACGGTAATTGCAATGTGTGTGCACTAGAGTTACATCTGTACTAGGAAAAGGAGGTGATTTGTCTTAGAAGAACAACATGTCAAGAAGTTGTTCCTACTAAAAGGAAAGCTATTTGCACTCTGCACAATGGTCTGCCTTGCACCCAGGCTTATACAGTACCCCATCCATGATTTGGTACAAGTTACAAAAACAACTCAATGTGGAGGAGTCTTGGGGGAGCCCTTCACACTCACCAGCAAGCTGCTCAGAGTGTGACCAGGGGCGTGCTGATGCAAGTGTGTGCAGGCAGCGCCTAGAGAGGCTGGTCTAGGAACATAGTGTGATGGTGGCAATGTCCACACCATCCAGGCAGCAAGGCAACACCTCGTCTCTCATTCTCTTCCCACTTGAGTGAGAGGAGAGCTGTGCTACATGTGAGAGGGATTCACTCCTGACTCCCACACCAGAGGCTTCCGTGGCTTCCTATTTCACCATCTGAAATACTTGCAAGAAAGGGTGCCTGGGCTAAATTACCTAAGCTCCTTCTACTACTCTGCATTATTTTAAAAAATGGCTTAAGAAACTACAATAATAAAGAAGCTACAACTAACCAGCCTTAACAATAAGTAACAACACCTAGAAATTGCTGTGCTGTGATGAAGGTGTGCTGCTGAGCACCAGTGGGCTACGAGGAAATTCCGCCTTCTCAGGGCCTCCACATTGGCCTAGTTCTGTGTGTGAGGCCGAGCAGACAGGGCCAGGATGGACCCTGGTCCATTCAGGAACAGGAGATGTCTGGGAATGGCCCATGTGGGCCATAGATTGGAGCTTTGGAACAAAGGTCAGGTGGTGTGAATTCCAGTGGCAGCTCCATCCAGGCACTGTGCTAGGCTTACCACATGTCACTTCCTGTTGCCCCCCAACTCTGGAACACAGTGACTATTATCTCCTTCTATGAGATGGGGACACTGAGGCCACCTCAGTCATGTAGCTAACCATACTGGAGCTAGGATCTGAGGCAGGTGGGGCTGCCTGGCTTTCAGCTCTACCTGAGAGAGGAGGCTGCCCCCCCAAGGCTTGGTCCTGGCAACCCCGGAAATGGCCAAGCCTGCACTGACCTGCTGGAGTACCAAGGGGGACGCCCTGTGGGAGGACCCAGACACCCCTGAGTTGCTTTAGACTTGCTTAATTTAGTGTTCCTGGTAACTAACCTTTCTTCTCCCTTCCTCCACTAAGGGGCTGTCAGGAAGCATCAATTTCAGAAAATCTTCTTTGGACAAGACATGCTGAGTTTCTGAACCGGCATCTCCCACGGCAGTCTGACACTGAGTGGCTGTGGCCAGGACGTCCATCTCACTGTACATCCTGGTAGGACAAATCAGAGTGGAAACTCAGGGGCAGTGGCCTGTGTGCGGACAGTTTCACCAGCACACAAGCAGGCACACAGTCCTTAACCATTAAGTCAGCTCCTCACTGTGGCCACATGGTCACCTGTCCCGACACCATGTCACATCTGTGAGATGAGCTCAGTGGCTGAGTTAGACTCCTGAATAATGCAGAAACAAATTGAATCCTCAAAGCCCAGAGGAGAAAAAAGTATACCAACCCTTAAAACAAGTTCATGTTTTCCCTTTCCTAAACTGTGTCAGAGAACAGTCGCAATAATTCATCAGGGGCTATCAGGTCTTTTGAGCAATGCTGTGATCTGGAGACTTGGCTCTCCTCTCCTGAGCCCCAGGGAGCCAGCCTGACACTCTCAGGATGCAGAGAGAGAGAGAGAGAGGGTGCCCGAGGAGCCTGGAGAAGAGGAGTAATCAGTCCAGGCCTGCGCCAAGCATGTTTTACTATCAGTAATTTCACAAAACTGGGTAAGTAAAACAGTTGTCTCCCTTGATTATTAGGATGTAAAAATATATTTAAAGACAATGAAAGACTGTCAAGCTGAATTACTGATCCCAGCTCTTTCCTGAGAGAAAGCTAGGAGTCACTGTGCAAAGGTGCACTGCGTAAGTGCAATCCAAGCATCCAAACGCTCCTGACAACACGCGGTAACCTGGCTGGACTGTCAGCACAGGCGCATGGTCTGCACCGCACAACCTGAAACATAAGCCTTCAGGAGGTCATAGCTGTGGGGTGAGCTGTAGAGAATGATCCGCATGTCACTGTCACATGCCCCAAGAGGCCTCTATTTCAAAAGCAAGACCACCCTGTCACAGTATGATAGCTGTCTCGGGAGTTATCAGAATGAGAACATTAGAAGTAAGAGGATTTATGTGGGCATCTCTCCATGGCTTCTGTATTGTTCCTGAGGTGGGACAGGTCAGCCCCTGCCCCTCAGATCTGGAAGCACAGGCAATACTGACAACGTGAGCAGCCAGCGGCCGTGAAGACAGCTCTCCAAAACATGCAGCACAGCTTTCCTGTAGAGCGGTTGCTCTGTGGGGTGGTGTGGCATCAAGGTGGGGGCCACCAGAAGGACCTGGGACCGTGGAAATCCTTTACACAAGCCTCCTCCTAGCGAGGTACTCACCTAAACACGGTGCTCACCACAATGCCTGAAAGGCTTCTAAAATACTTTGTAGAACTTAAAAAGGCTTGGGATGAATTACTGTGAAGCACTGAGAAACAGTGTTAGAAGGATATATACATTTTTCTAACATTTGCATTTATAGTAAAAAGGTACAGCATAAAATTCTTTCCTAAACAGCTCATTTGTATTCATTTTAAGTCAAATGAGTGATACTAGTTCATGGACCAAATTTAAACTCTCTAGGGTCTCTTCTGGAAAGCCACAGCACACCCTGCAACTTCTAAAACTAGCACTCTCCATGCCTGAGGACACGATTGGTGCGCATAGCAAGGCAGTAACCTGGTAAGCAACAAGCAAACCACCATAGAGTGAGCAGAACCAGCCTGGCTCTGCACTCCTGAACTGTGGCTTCCCTGTCTGCCTCTGCACAGAGGTGTCAGCAAGGATCTCACACTGTCACCCAGATACCAAGCATCTTCCCCACCTGCCCCACAAATCCTCACACCTGAGACAGAATCAGGCAATGCTCTTTATTTTGTGCTGTCACTTATGAAGGCACATCAAGAAGCATACTAACCATGGAATTCAAACTGCTCTTGACCAGCCAGACATAGGGACACATGCCTGCAAGCCTAGCACCCTGGGAGGCTGAGGTAGGTAGGAGGATCCCAAGTTTGAGTCCAAGCTAGGTAACTTAGTGAGACTCTGGCTTAAGATTAAAAAAATAAACAAAACCAGGTGAGGATGCAGCTCAGGGAAAGGACCCTGGGTTCAATTCCTGGTACCATAATAAAATAAAGCACTGCCCTTGACCTTGTGTAATGGCAGAAACTATACTTTTACCATCGACAGCATATCACCATAACTTTTCTATAGAGAAGAGGCAGCTGTTTGAATATTGGAAGAGTGGATATTTTCCTTTTATGTAAAAAGTAAGAAATATGAAGATTTTAAAAGAGAAATGTAAATCTCACCAAATTTAAAAAAAACATTTCTACATCATTTTAAAAAAACTATAATTCCCTTAAGGGGAAATACAGTTGCTCAGTCAGTCCTGAAAATGCAAGATACTGCTCAGAGGACAGCCAGCCACCTTACCGGGGACACTCAGTCACTTCAGGCTCCTCAGGAGGAGGACTGTCTTCTGACTTCTTCCAGCCGATGACATATTTGTTTGCTGCCCCTTGTCTGTGGTAGGACTTGGACCCGGGAACCTGCTGACTGCTGCTGTGTGACACGATGTAGACTTTGGATGTATCCAGAGATCCACTGTTTTTGGAACAGTGTGCTGAAGGGCTTCCTGAGTGGTGAGAGCCACTGAAGAAAGACAGACAGAAGTAGCAAAGCTGCCACACTCAGCAGCGTGGAGCACACAGTTGGGTGCGAGGCTATCCTGGTCCTCCTCTGGGCACGTGGGGCTCAGAGGGGCAGGGCAGCCTTCTTTCCACCCCTCAGCGTGTCAGATGGCCTCATTCTACAGAGGCAGTGGCTGCTCACATGTGGGTCAGTGACAACACACATACAGGGACACTTCAAGAGAGAGGACATCCAAACAGTGGTCAAATGTAAGGAAAGGCGCTCAGCCTTAGCTGTCACCAGGGAAAGGACAGTGCATGCCACACAGAACACTAAGAGAGGCAACAAGGGGAGTGCGAGATAGCACCCACCAATCTGGAGTCAGTCGGGACCCAGTGCTGTGGGGGGGGGGGATGTGTGCAGAGCAGCTTGGTGTTACCCGTGGAGGTGCACAAATGTAGAGTCACCCAGTGACTCTACACCCCAGTGTGCACACACAATGCACCTGGCTCATGTGCAAGAGGGAGCATGCGTGTTGTGGACAGGAGACTGGTCAAGTCCCCAGGGGTCACAGTGGGTGCCCAAAGTCACAGCAGACTTAACAGGCTGCATTTGTGTGGGTTATTCACAGCCCCTGACGTCACCCACTTGCACATTTTTGAAAACATGTAGTACATGATAGTATGAACTGTATGTTTTTTCCATTTGCTTTATGAAAGGTATTTTTCTAATTTAGACTTCATTAAAATGGTCTTTTATCCCACTAGTAAAAATGTTAAAGTTAACTCTGTCTGATCAGTAATATGGTACAAATTTGCTTAGTAGCAGTAACATTATCAAAGCTTTCTGTGCAGCTGGTAAACACTCCTGAATGTTGGCGATAAACTTTTCATGAATCCTTTTTTCTGCATCCCCATGTTAAGAGTTATATTGCCAGTTTCTCCACTCATTTCTATTGAGGGGCACAGTGACATGAATAATGGTAAACAACAGAATAGCACATGAGCCCTTTACCAGAGAATCCAGAACATGGATTTTCTTTTTTTTTTCCTCTGCAGTTGATTTATCGCACTTTCTAACACTTTAGTTAGACTAACATGAGTACTATTTTGTATTCTGAGCCTTTATCTAAGTGCCCTGCCTGCAAAGGAAGAAAAAATATTGTGTTTGGTGAATTAAAGGGCTGAGCACCAGGAGAAAGCAGGGTAGACACACGCTTGTTCGGCTTCCAGGATGAGTGCTGCCTCTCCTGCTTTTCCTCACACATGTGCAGCTGCTGCTCCTTCCCTTCCCACTAGAGTCCTGGAATCACATCATATGCACAGTTCCATGCACACTTCATTCCTGATGACAGCTGGGAAGAATGTTGTGTTGGGGTGGGAAGTGAGGGCTGCTGATGAAAACCCAAAATTAAGAGAATCAGGAGGGTTCCTCATGCTGCCAGGGCTCTGGCACTGTGACCTGGGAAGACCAACCCCACGTTCCTCTCACTTCCTCTGACACTGTGACCCAGGAGTGGTGACCATGCTCCTTCTGAATTGGGAGGGCTGACCCCATGTTCCTCTGATCCCTATGCCCCAGTCACCCAGGCATCAGTGTATTAACGCCACCCATAAGTATGTAGTACACACTCTGGTTCCCTTCTTCACTCAGCAAGCACTCAGACGCCTACCAGGTGTGGGGCTCTAACTGGCACATATACAAATGGACAAGACAGCCCATGTCCCCATCTGCGTCCTCACACTATGCTTGTTGATGGGAAAGTACTGATGAGAATCTGGGTGGGTGGGGGTAAACAGTGAGCATGGGCTGGGTGCTGGGGGTGGGGTAGGGATAGAGTGCTAGGCACCGGTGGTGACTTTAGTCAGGTTGACCATCTACCTTGCCCTGAAAGAGATTATTTTGCCTCTTGGGCTATTCCCAATGATAACCTAGACCCTCAGGCAGTGGGCCTCTGCTCTGGGGTGACCACATATCAGCCTAAAGTGGGTGAAGGGGACATGCCTGCCCTGACTGGGCCAGGCATTGTAGTCTGCAGAATTTCCACAGGACTGGATGATTCCTTGTGCTCAGGGAGTGAACCACACACAGACAGCAAGGCAGGACTATAAATGTTATCCCCAGCCCCCAACCCCCATTTCCTGCAGACAGGAAGTACTAAAGATTCCCCTCAAAGACTGAATTCCACCTGGAGCAGAATCCTACACCCCAAGTTGAAATGTGGCTTCAAAGTCACTATCATCATCAACTGACAAGTGTGAGTAAAGGGCAGTCAAGTGACACAGGACTACCTTACTCAAGGCCTAGCATTTGCACCACAGCTGGGGATGCACCTGTGTTAAAGCGGTGGGAGGAAGGAAAGTCAATGAGAAACCCACCCAGGCACTTCCGTGAGCTTTTCTAACACATTAAATTAGTGAATGTTAAGGTATTCAAGGAAATTCTTTCAAATGCCCATAAATATCTATTCCTCTATTTCCATGCTCTGAAGGCAGTTTCCACAGAACTTTTACTTATTAGCAATACAAAGCTATCCATGATACCAGTTACATTAGTCTAAGAAGATACTGTGAAATAGTTGTTTTACAGTATTCCTAAGCTTTGAATAAGATGGCAGAAGGTTGCAAAACACCAAAAATGTCCCCATTTTTAACTGCCCATGAAATTGAGAGAGGAATAATTCAGTAACCAAGTTTACTGATTTAATACTAGAGTTACACTTTAAGTCAAATTATTAAACAAATTGGTAAACAGGATGAGGAATACTTTGAAAATCCTAAACTCCTCCCTTTGCCTGGACAGAAGACTGAGGAGTCCACTGTCTTCAGTCCATTCCCTGAGCTCATTTCTTCTGGCCAGTGGCCATGGTCACCACTGCTCAGCTGTCCGGCTTGCTGGGACAGACTCCAGCGCAGCACAGACTTCGACTGCCCTAAGCAATGCCTCCACCCACAGCAATTAAAGCCAAGGACACAAGAGGATTAGGAAAGGCTGGGGAGGAGGGCAGGACTTGTCTGTTCGGCAGAAGCCAGAGAAGAGCCACTTTCTGCCTGAGGACAGTGGGGCCCAAACATAGTCTGCAGGTGGCACAGTGGTATAGCCTCAGGAACACTGAGGTTTCAGAGGGCTGTCACACAGACCCTAAGGATGGGGGACCCAATCCTAAGCAATACCACTGGAGCTGCTGGGTCATGTGAAACACTGAATGTTTTGGAATTCTTGGTTGCATGAGCCAAAGTTCCACGTTAGTTGTGTGGTCGGTTAGTGTGGAGTTTTCTCTGGTAACATACATGCCCCTGAACGACACTCAGTGTCTCTGAGCAGCGGCCTGGGGAGGACAGGAAGAAGGTCCCAGGGAGGGCTCTGCAGGCAGGAGCTGAAGGGGTCTGTCCTCACAAACTCTACAGGCTGCTGGGTGCCATCCCCTGGAGAAATGCCCACATGGCTGTAGGGCTGGAGGACTGTTCTCCTATGAGGTTGTCCAACTCTGCCCAGCACTCAGAGAAGTTATGGTAAGTCAGACAGAGGGGTGGAGCCACAGAGAAGGACTGGAAGACAAGGAGATTGACAGCTCCAAGACTTTGTGAGTAGTAAAATCCTGCCCACAGACAAGCCAAATAAATGTATTTCTTTACCTCAACTTTGGAAGTGAAGGCTGCAATCACAAATTATGAGGTTTAAAACCAATGTGCAGGCTTATGTCAAGTGGGAAGTTAAAACCACTCAGAGACAAGCATTAAACATCCATACTTAGAATACAGTTCCATTACATTTAGCTACTCCATTTAAAAAGCCCCAGATGCCAAGCTGAATACAGGTTCTTGGTCACACTAAGAGATGCAATCTCAGGAGCAGGCAGGGCCGGGGATGCATCCACACAATGGGAGGGAGCCCCAGCGTGTGACACCTTTGCGCCTGCCCCCACACTCTGAGTTTATGCCTCCTCTCTAAAAGATGTGGGGGTAACACTGCACTGGGAGACGTCAGTGGCCCAGCTGGAGCAACTAATCTATTTTTTCTTCAAATTTTCCCTAATCTTTTAAATTTTCCCTCAAGTTTAGAAAAAAGGGGAAAATAAAATCATTAACACATGACTCAACATGCACAAACTGATAATTTGATTCTGGAAACACTTTCTCTGCAGACAGCGGGGCAAACACTGACAACTGGCCTCCAGCCTGCCCCTCATTCTCAAGTATGAAGGGCCCAAGGCACCGGCACAGGCAGTTCAGAGTAAGCAGCTCACCTGGAATGAGAAGAGATCTCGCTGAGGTCACCCATGCTGCCATCAGCAGCCCCACTGGTGGAGATGCCAGAAGCATAACCGTGCACAGCGTACATCTTGGCTGGTTCTTCATCAGGCCCCGAGGCTTCAGCCTCATCAGCCCACTGTTCGGCCCGACTGTGGATAAGGGACCTGCTGCCCGCCAGGTGCACGGGGCCCAGGATGGTGGCTGGCATGCAGGGGGCCGTGTCAATGCCACTGTCTGTGGATGCCCCTTTGATGTAGGTCAGCCCCAGCAGTTCTGGGTCCATCAGGTCCCCTGACCCAAAGTGCTTGTCATCACTGTTGCTGGAGGTGTTACTGGATAGCGTGTTGCTGCTGGAGTGACTGGAGCAACTCTTGTCTCCGATCTTGAGAGGAAAGAGGAACAGAAGTGCCCCCAGGTGAATCCTGACTCAATGCTGCTTGCTCCAATGGTATAATCTGCAGTCTCGCCCAATCCCTCTACTGAGTACTACATGGACAGTGACAGAGTTTCTTTTCTTTGAAACAGCATGCATACAAGTCCCTGCCTCATCACTACTCCTGTAATTTGAGTTAATGGGCACCTTTTTCTTTGGTCTTTGTTCAATTAGTGGTGCATGAAACACAAGGGCCACAGCATCATTAATAAGAAAGTAACCAACTACGCTTACGATGGGAAGCGACATGGGCAATTAACCACAGGAGAAGGGTAGCATATATCATGAAAGTATCTTGACAACTGTAGTGCCAGACCTGAGTTTGGGGCAGGAGACCCAGGTTTGAACATAACTGGGGGACTTGGGGTCAGTCATGCACCCTTTCTGCAGTGAGCTGAACTGCAACTGTGGCTGCTGCGTGCATGAAACAGAGTCATGTGCAAGAAACACTCTGCAGCCACAAAGCACCACGTAAACAAGAGCAAGCCCTCCCAGGGGGACCCAGCCAAGTTCTGTCCCACAGACTAAAGAGATGGGGCTCTCTTCAGAGTGAAGAGATCTGGAAAAAGCTCGGCTTGGATTCCAGATGACAAAAGCAAACAGAACAGAATAAAAGTCCCTGTCTGTTAGTGTGCTTGGACAGACATGGCTCTCACCATAGCCTGGAAAGTCAACAGGATGTGAACACCAGCCAAGGGGTTTGGGAGCTGAGGAGAAGCTACACCTGGGTGGTTTCAAAGTGACTTGGCCTTTTTTCCTCTCATTCTGTCCTATCAAATCTGTAAGTAAAACCCCGTCATTTCAGTCATACACTGATGTCCTAAAGCCCATGCCTGGGTCCTGTCTCCCTCTGCCAGAAGCCCCATGTGAGAATTGCAGAGGTGAATGCGAGTGGACACAGCTAAGGCTAAGGCTGACTCAGAACTAGGCCATGGCTCCAGGAAAAATGCCACACAAGTTTGCTAATGACACCTGAAAAGCTCAGTGATGATGGGTGAAAGAAACAATAGGAGCTGATAAAGTCTGTTCACCTGTACATTTTCAAAAGCAATTTCTTCAAAATGTTGGTTTTCTTTGGCAAGAACCAATGAACAATGTCTTTTTATTTAACTGGAAGCTTCCTTTCAAGGAGGTACAGTCTCCATGAGGTCTCCTAGCACCTTCACAAGGGTGGAAGAGGCAGCGTGTATGAGGGACGGAGGACATCCCGTGGAGTGGCATTAGCACACAGGTACATCAGTGGTTGCTGCAGATGCACAGTGTTCCCTGTGAGCAGCCTCTGCCCACACATGCCCTTCAGTGTCTTTTCTGGCCCACACCACTCAATAGATGAGTGGTTATTAGCACATCAAATGTGGGGACAGAAATTCCTAAATACCAGCCTGGACACTAAGGTTCAAAATGCAGAGGTATAATCCTGGCTCTTCCAGTAATCTGCTGTCTTAAGACTTTTCTTTGAGTTCCTTTATAAATAATGGGAGCCCAAACAATTGCCTTTTCTTTTATCACTTTTTCTCTAAGAGCCCTGAGTGGTAAATGGCACATCCTCAAGCACTGCAGGCACATCTGAGCCCTACTGTGTGCTGGGATATGCTGTGTACCCTGGGCACTGCCAGAAGGTATGCTGCCCTACTGTGCATGAAGGTGCACATGCTGCCTTACTGTGCAACAGTCCTGACAAACCGGGAAACTGCTAGGAACAAAAGACTTACATGAGAAAGCTTATTGGGAGAATCTTTGCAACTTCCGTCTTTCTGCAGGGCTCTTTCTTTGTAGGTGTTGAGGATTTTGGAAGGTGGGCCATGCCATTTGGATTCTGTCACATAAAGAGAGGAAAGTTGAATTCCCAACTTCAGGTGGTACCAAAAGAGTAACCAAAAAAAGGAATCAAATGGTCCTGTGAATGTAGAATTTCCAGTTCCATATGCCAGAGGATATACCCCAAGAGTGGACAAAATCAGCACAGAGTAAATCTTTCATTTCCATGAATACCACAGACATAGCCAACCACAGTCAACCACAGCCAATCATAGCCACCCATAGCCAACCACCGCCATCTATATCCAATCACTGCCATTCATAGCCCACCATAGCCAGTCCATAGCCCAGAGCAATCCACAGCCAAACCACAGCCATGCTGCAGCCAACCACAGTCAACTATAGCCACACCATGACCACTCAAAGCCACACCATGCTACTCACTACTACACCAAAACCATACCACAAATACCTACAACCACACCACAACTACCCACAGCCACATCCTTTCTTTACTGGAAACCCAGCCGATCACCTCAGCCTGGTGCAGAGGTGCTCCCCAAACATGAACTGAGAGAATGGATGAATGAATGAATGGACAAATGTGTGGTAGCACAGAAAGGGCTATGAGGGAGAGGGTAGCAGGTCAGCACTGCCTCAGGATTCCATGTTACCTGTAAGCCTGGTTCCTTCCATGGCATCCTCATGCTCCCTGGCCCCGTCACACTCCAGAGGGCCTGGGCTCTGGTGCTCTAGCAGTACAGGAGACTGGCACCTGGAAAGAATGTAGCGATTAGCCTGTCCTTGCTAAGTCACCTTCCAGCAGGGGACAGGCGTGCTGGTTTCCACAGAGGCCATGCAGTGTGAAGCTGCCTTCTGGAATATGGAAATGCAGTGTCCTTGGCCCAATCCACCAGAGAAGTTAGAGAGCATCAAGTTAGAGATCTACCACGGGGTGGACAGAGGATGACATTTCTCACAGATACAGAAATGGCCGTCTGGGGCCAGACACCATCTCCAGCAACTAAGGAAGGGCTTACTGTTCTGGATTTTGTTTTCCTTGTGTCTAATGCACACAGCACTGATACATCTGTGTTATTAAAATTGTTTTAAAGAAAAGAAAAAATGATTGACTCTAGATTATATCCAAGTGGGCTCAGTTTATAGACCCCCAAAATGGTACAATGTTAGAAAAGGAATATATAAATCAAGGAAACTGTACTCACATTAGAATGTGATTCTTATTTACAGAATCCAGGTTATAGAAAAAATACAGAAATTTCAATTTATACAAAAAGAAAAGAAAAAAACCAAACATTCCCCCTCTGTTTAATATGCAACTAATTAGGAAAAATTACTTGACATACATATTTTAAGAACTCTGTTATCTACAGACTACGTAAATATCTACTTCTAAGCCCAGACCAGAAAAGCTGGGTTCCTGGGGATGAGGGCACTGTTGCCAGTGACCCCATGGACCCACCACCCTCTGTTTCCTCTGGCAACCAGCTACTTGCACCCCATCACTCCATCATCAGGTTTGGCCAGGTCACTGCTGCCAGGCAGACACCACTCTCCACGAGTCTACACCACACCTGCCTGCCCTTCTCGCCCTGGCTTTGGGGTGATTTCAGTGTCTCTATTTACAGGAACCCCCAGACCTTCAGCCTTCAACAGGAAGAAAAGGTTTCCTAACACTGACCCTGCTTCTGTTTCCTCCTTGGCAATTCCTATGAGGGTAAAACACCCAATGGGCTCTGTTGTAGAATCCCCAGATCTATAACTTTCATGTACAGAAAGCCTTCCTTATCAAAGGAAAAACCAGGCTCGGAACAAAGGCCAGTGAGCTCTGCCCACAGGGAGACGATGAGCTTACTAACTGGGACCTGTCACTTAATGAAAGCACATCAGGGATTTTCAAGTTCCCCAAATGGTCTCCTGCATAAGCAGGTGCACAGCAAATGCTGTGGAACAAGTCACAGACAAACATTCCGCCCAAGGAGACAGGAAGGCAGAAACAAGCAGTACCCGTCATAGCCCACTTGTGGTCTCCAGGGTCCACTCCCGCCGGGTCCTGGGTCACTGGAGGAGGACTGGTTGCTGGGAGAACTTCTGAAAGGAGGACATAGTTATCACCGGGGCACCAAGCCACCTGCCAGGCACTTTGACCTGCTTGCACTATTTTACAAACAAATTTACTTTGACTATGAAAAAGGAGGAAGAAAAACACACTGCAGTGCAAAAAAGGGTAAATCACAGACAAATAAACTAAAAATCTGGGATGCTCTAAGACTTAAGTTGATTTATGGTTTGCAGTTTATCTCAAGAAAGAGACACAATGGGGCAGGTCTTCTTAGTCTAAAGTCTTAAAGCACAGAGTGATCCTTCCTGTGCAATATGGAAAATCAGGAATACAACCCCAAAGAACATACAATTATGAAGACATCATTAACTCAAGTTTCCCAAAATTTAAGCCAAGTTATATGTTGGCTCTACACCTAGAACCTATGCAGAAAGCAAGACCGAAATTTGGCAAAACCACTTATTTTGATGCGATCCTATTTATCTTTGTTTTCAGACACACAAAGTGAGTGATATTTATGAGAGCTTGATGAGATGTGCTTGTTAGCTTCTTTGGCTACTGGACTCCTCCTGGTTTTCCCGGAATTTCCTAAGCTCTACTTGTTAAATTCAGGAGGCTGTGCAGACTCCTTCCCTCCAGGTGCTGCTTGGCAGCTGCTCCTCTCACTATGTACATTTTTGAATGTGGGGAGCTCATCACCCAGAAACATTTGAGTAAGGAGACACAGAGCCAAAACAACTTTATATCAAATTAAAGTACTTTGAGTCCACTCTGGAAGGATGCATGGAGCAGGCAGAGGACGATCACATGTTCCAGTCTCACTGATTTTGGTTAATCCTCCCAGAGCTTACTGTGTGCCACACCTGGTTCTAGGCAATCCACCTGTAACAATGCCCTTAGTTCTCAGAATGCCCTGATGAGGTCTGACCACTACTCTTTATTTGCCAAATGAGGAAACCGGGCAGCCTGCTCCCTGGTGTACAGCAACAGTTTAACAGAACAGGGTCTGACATACTTCCTAAGGAAACTCATGCATCTCTGTGGACAGACGTATGTGAAAGTGCAAACAAAGGGAGCAGGAATTAACAACCATACTCAAGAAGTTTCAGTTTTCTGCCCTTAAAATGACCTGTGCAAAGTAGGCACCCCAAATTCTCACCAGTTTCTAGTGTTACTGGACTCAACATTTAACAAGTGTATTTTGTTCACTGAAAAATGATTCTGAACATGCCTGTAATCCCAGCACTCTGGGAGGCTGAAGCAGAAAGACTGAGTTTGAATCCTGGCTGGGTGTTGGGGATTGTGTTTGGATGTCCCCCCAAAGCTTCATGAAGATGAGATGGGGCTTTCTCTTTCGGAGGTGGCTGGGTCTGGAGTGTGTGATGCTGGGATTAAGGGTGTGTGATTACTAAACCACTACACGAGAGTGACTGGTTTGGGACTGCCCTAATCCTGGTAGTCTGGATGGAATAAAAGGAGCAAAAGACTTTGTTAAGCTCTCTTGTGGCTTTTGCTGCTTTGCGGCCATGAACTGTTACGCATCTGCCAACCCTGCCTTGGAGCCAGCCGATTATGAGCTGAAATCTCTATGAGCTGTAAACCGAATAAACCTTTTCCCCTTTAACTTTGGGTGTTGGGTGTTGTGTCTCAGCAATGAGAGAGAAAGGTAACTAACACACTGGGCAAGTGAAACTGTCTCAAAAAAAAAAAAGGCTGAAATGTAGCTCAGTGGGAAGGCCCCGAATTAAATCCTATGTACCAATAAACAAATAAATAACAAAAACCAAAAATCTAGCTGATTAACTTTAATTCTATCTACAATTCCCCACTGCCATGTAAACAGACATATTCATGGGTTCCAGAGATTAAGATGTGGAAATCTTTGGGAACCACTCTGCCTGCCACATATAATCAACTAAGTATGCTGGGATTACTTACTCCTTATTCTAAGAATCTTTGCGTGTTTAAAACCCAGACTTTGAGAATCAGCCACTTATCAGATAAAAATATAAAACAGAATAGAATGGAAGCAAACTACAGAAGTTAACCAGCCATATCAATATTTATATTAAACTCTATTGGGAAAAAAATCAATCTTAGACCCACTCAATTCACTTTGCTCAGGATGAGAGAGAAAAGCAAAGTGCTAATAGTGCTGGTGGCTCTTAATGCACCACTTGCACTGAGATGATGAAATTTCATCATTCATGCTTTGGTTTTAATTTGCACCCAAACGTGTATATGTCTTTCTAAAGGCACATGCAGAGGAGTTGTGGAGTTATGTTCCCCAAGGTGGTTTGGAGACCTGGCTGACAGGGAGGGCAGGTTTCTGATGAAGAGGGCAGCCTGTGGTCTTGGTGGGCAGGACAGTATTGTATCAGCACTCATCAGGAGCAGGCAAGGGCAGGACTATGAGCACCACCACATTTGAGGGCCCCACCCACCACCCTGCCTGGCAGCGCTCAGAATAAGCTAATGCAGAAGTGGTCATACCAAGTATAAGGCCCTCCTGACATTTTGCCATTCTGGCCCATTCCCAATAGGCAGTGGCATTACCTGGTGCCATCAGGCAGCTTCCGGTCAAATGAGGTGCTGCGGGGAATGGCAGCCTGGGCCTGCTGGAGCAGCTGCTGGCACTGCAGGCGGTCGGGTGTGCCAGGCACAGGTGAGGCTCGAGAGAGGGGCTGCAGGGCAGGGGTGGGCACGCGGTGCCATGCGTTGTTCCTCCTGAAGGGGGTCTTGTACTCACAGGGTGCGCCCTCGCTGTCTAGCTTGTATTCCACCAGGGGGACACGGCAGAGCTCTGAGCACCCTCTGTGGGGCCAAGAAGAGATGGTGAGAAGGTGGGGCTTGGCAAGGCTTATCAGGGCTGTGCCCACCCATGCACATGGCACCGTGTGCACTCCTTGGGGTCACTTTGATGGCATGAAGCCACCACCCTGAGCAGCATCTCACCCACAGTAAAATACTGTTCCCTGTGTGTTTCTGAGTATTTGTTTCCTTTTCTGCCAGCAACCAGAGCTCAGAGATTAAGATAGGGTGCTGGGATTCCATCTGGCTGCCAGGGGGCTGAGGCCTCACCAGGCTGGAGAGGAGCTGGGTGGCTGTTGGCCTGACTGTGCAGTCACCAAAGTGCTCAGCTCCCAATGCCTCTCGGCACTGTAGGCTAAGTGTCTGAAACATACTTGTGGGGAAAACAAGTGCCATGCAAGGTAAGGAGGAGTCAAAGCCCAGAGATGCTGAACACTTGCTCAAAGTCACACAGCAGGACTCTGCTGGACTGGGGGCCACAATCCAGCTTCCAGAGCCAGAAATGGGATGCCTCATGCCAGTGTGATACACATTTAGAGAGAATGTAAATACCAACTTTCTGGTTTGTGTTGAGTGTCATGTGTATGCTCAGGCTCATCAAACTTCACGCTGTGCATGTGTGTAGTTTACTATTCAGCAATCACACCTCCATCCAACTGTAAGAAAACACTTATTAGACAGAAAAGCTCCCATCTGTCTTGTTGTTTTGTGCTGCAAGGGACCCTTGGGTTCGGCTCTACATGACAGTGGTCAGTCCATCCAAGGACTGGAAGGCCTAGAGCAGGCCAGGTGACCAGAGCACTAGTGTCAGCATGCGGGCTTGGTGGGTCCCAAATGGTTTCTCTGTCTTTCTCTAACTGCAGTTCTTCCTTACAAAATCCAGCAGATTCACCCTCCTAAGTGCTTGTTATAGTCCTAGGCCACAGTCCACAGCCTTTGCGTGGCGCCAACTTCCCCACAATGCCTCCAGGGTCAGCGGCCACACAGCCACCACTGGCCGTGAGGCACCGAGCTCCAGACAAATGGGCAAATGGGACAGAGGGAGTCTATTTTCTTTTTTCATTAACTTAAATTTGAAAACTGATACTCTGATTCATTTTCGTAAAGTATGTCAGGCATAACTGGGGTATGTGAATCTACTTTTTTGACTATAAATTTGATAAAATCTCAATACAGCAAGTATTTAAGATGAAAAATTAACATTTGAATGCAGATATATTATAATAAATGTTAAAAATACAAACTACCTCACCACAGTTTGGCACTTATTGGATGCTGAAATGGTGATATCTTGGAGATGGCAGTTAAATGTTACTACAGTCACCACATCACAGCCCCCAAGGTTACCTCTCGACAGTTTGTTCATATGTTCACACAACCTGTCAGGCACTCATGACACTTCATTTGGAAGACCAGGATTTAAGGCAGATGTCCCTGAGTCTCCCACTCACCTCAGTATGCAAAGAGCACATAGACCTGCTCTGAGCCCATGAAGGCACCAGTGCAGTGCAGCAGCACACAGGAGCAGGCAAATCCCAACTGCAAGAATTCGGGCACATCACTATACCATGTGGGTGAAGCACTTGGCACCTAAGCCAGGCATCCCAGCTCAACATAAACACTGCTGATATTTTCCCTTTCTTTTGACATCTGCTAGAGTGAGGTACTGCTATTGTAAAGAACTTACTTTCATGATCATTAAGAGTAAAAGCATTTCAGGCTCTGAAAAATCACAAAAGAACAAGGAGAACAAGGAAGAGAACCAACTCCAACTGAACAAAACATGGAGATACCTGTGACTAAACTATGGTATATGAATTCAGATGAAAACCACAGCAAGGCATATAGCAGAGTCCATGAAGGTAAAGGCCAAGGGTGTGAGGAGGGGAGATCACAGGGAACAAGGCTGCTCCTCAAATAACCCCTAAGGGGGAAGGAAAGAAGGGAAGCACCAGGCACAGCAGGAAAGCAAAGTCAATAAACAAGGGGAAGAGGACTAAAGACTTGGGCTCCTTAGAAAGTCAGGCACAGAGGAAGCTCTGCCCTGGGCAGTGTGACAGTCCTCTCCCCTCTCCAGGCTTTCATGGAGGGCACACACCCCAGGCCTGAGGCACAAAGGAGAGCAGGGAGGAAAGGAAAAGGCTGAGTCAAAAATGTCTCTAAGATGAAACCCCACTGTGGAATGCTTTACCCCCAAGACATGTGAAGATCAGGGCTCTGGCCAGAAGACAAGCAGATGTCAGCCACAGTTGCTGCAGTGAAGCTCGCTGACCAACTGCATCCTCAGGGAATAAGGACTTCTGTTATTTAAAAATAGCCCAGCCAGGCATGGTGGGACATGCTTGCAATCTCAGCACTCGGGAGGGAGGGAGGGAGGAAGGCAGGAGAACTGCAAGTTTGAACCCAGCCTGTGGAACATAGCAAGCTGAAGGCCAGCCTAGACTATCTAGTGAGACCCAGTCTCAAAACATCCCCTCAAAGAAAAAAATGACAGCTAAACTTCAAAGTAAAATATCTATTAAGACAGCTGGAAGGTGAACTGAGGAAATCTCCCAAAAATAATAGGAGGGAAAACATAAGAAAATTAAACTTCAATCTAGAGTCCAGCTTCCACCAAGCAGAAGTACTGCAAAGAAGGAAGAATGATAGTTCATTGTGGTGTCAACTTGAATAAGAAATACCCAGCTGATTGGTTTAGCATGGTTCTAGGTGTGGATGATGGACTTACTGAAGAGGGAAGACCCACCCTGGGTGTGGGTGGCAACAACCATGGGCTTATAGTCTGGATGGAAAAAAAAAATGGAAAGAAGATGGAAGGTGGTTCTCTTTCTCTGGAGGAGCTCCAGTCTTCGCCACTGCCTTTGGACATCTTGTCTCCAGGCTTCCAGCACCGACCCTTCTCTTGCAAGGGACTCTGCAATGAGCTCCGGGCCTTTGACTTTCAACTGGATCCTTTGGCTCTCTAGGGCACAGACAGCCCTTCTGCATACCTCCACATCTGACTCTATGGGGAGCCACTGTAAGCCTACCTTGTCTGTCTGTCTGTCTACCTATCCATCTCTTATATTAAACCTGTTCCTCTAGTGAGCACTGGCTTACATAAAAAGAGAAAGTGTGGAAAGGGAATTAGTAACAGATGTTATAAGAAAATTGCCAGAACTAAAAGATAGGTAAAACCAGATTAAAAAGCTCACAGAGCAGCCAAAACAATGAATACAGACACATAGTGGTGGACTCAAATTCCCGGTCAAAGACAAGATCTCAAGATGTAAGAGGCCCTACAAAGGACCAGGCAGGGGAGCTCTGCTGTTTTCTACAGCAAACTGGAGGGTGCAAAAATGTAAGAAAAGTAACACATACAATTTTAGATGAAAATTCTTTCCTGAATTCTTTCTGAAAATTCTGCTGAATCAATAAATCTTGGAGCTTGGGAGAGAGGGGGAGAGAAAGAGACACAGAGAGGGAGAATGCAAAAACAATGTGCTGATATGTGGCTTGTGAAACTGCCTGAGTGGTGATGCTGCCCTCTGGGAAGCCAGGAAGGATGAACAGATCATGCTGGAGACCCTTGGCTTGCCTCGGACGGTTTCCGTGCATCAGTTAATGCCAGTGCAGAGCTTTTGTTTTACCTCTATTTCCTTCCCCCAAAGCAAAATTTACTTCTTTTATCTACTTTACATTTTTCCGGATTTACTGAGTTTTGGCACTTACTGGTCAAAGTCAGTAGTCCAGGTTCATATTCATTTGCATCATTTAAAAAAACTGGTGACAAAGCTCTATGATTTTTATGCATGGATGTGTGTTGTTTCCAGGTGTTTTCTCTTGACCTCCCCTGGGACTAATGATTGTTCCCTATGATCAACAACATAAATGGAAATCATAAAAGTGGGATATTACAGTAGGATGACGCCAAAACATCCAAAGAGCTGACTCCTGTCTTCACCCTAAGGTGTGCTCTAAGCAATTACTACACCTGCATGTGACCCTGGGCTCTGAGGTATCTGATGCTATCATAGCTGAGTCCACGCTGGTGAACCTGACTGCCACCCAAGTCAAGGTCCTGGAGTTACAGACTGAATGGGAGGAATGTGAACCTTGAATCCTGTGGACCAAGAGGCAGCCAGCATTGTCTGTGCTTGTCTGGGCTTCAAGTTCATTTGATTGTTTCTTCAGAGGAAGAGGGAAAGGCAAGACAGATGGCTGAGCAGTGCAGTCTACTTGATTCATGCCTACAAACTGCATTCTTTAATAAGACACTATAATTTGAGTCTTGGAGGAAAAATATTATATAAATGCATAATCATAACTAATATTTGTGAGAGTGATGGCAAAAACCTGTGCATGCATTAGATTAAGGAAAGGCTCACTAAAGAATCATTTTGTTTCCTCTTTTAAATATTAAAAATTGGCATTGTTTTGCCCTAGTTAAAATGTAAGTGCTCTCAAAGAATGGCTGTACTGACACTGTCACAGCACTGTTTTCATGAATTATATGTTTTACTTCTCTAAGATGTCAAATACCACTGACTACAATGTAAGTTCCAGATCTAGTCAAATGTAGTCTTGCTCCACAAACATGACAAATTCCTCAAGGAATTTCAGCCAATCTTCAGGAAATGGGCAGAGGTGTGAAAGAATTACAAATGAGCCCGCAGAGGTCCTCTTGATGCAGCACCACAGAGGTAGGTTTGCATCTGCCCTTGCACTTGCCCTCTCTCACCTGGATGGCTCTTGCACAGGGCTCCAGACAGGACACTCCAGCTCCTCTGAAGCATCCAATCTGGGCTGCTAGGGAGCAGCGCAAGGCAAGTATCTCTGGCCAGGAAGTAAGGGCAGTGGAGACCTTAATAGGTTAAAAAAGACCTCACACAAAAATACATTTCTGAGAAAATCGAGCTGCTAACCTTGTGTGTTTAACTGAAAACATTTTTCAAGAAAATGCCTAAAGTCTTGTTTGCCTACAACAGTATAAAAATTTAGATCTCACTGATACACAAATGTGGCTTCCTTTTGATATATAAATCTAGTCCAGGGAGAGGATTGCACTGTTACCTTTAGGTGCATTTTTCAGCTTGCTTGCCATCGGAGACACTAGAAAATGTTAGAAGAGGTGGTGGGGTCACCTGCAAGTGAGCATACTGATTTCCTTTTTGCTCCACAAATGCACTCATCATCGACTTAGGCTTCTAATTACCGTGCTAGGTAGGGATCAATAGAAATTTAGCTTTAGGGTGAAAAATAAATATAAGCATTTCTTATCTAACCTGTAAGTTTTCTGAGTTTTCTGGCCCTGGCTTGTATTTTCTGGAAGGCAAACATTCCAAGTTTTGTAGGCCACGAAGGTCAAGCACGATGTGCTAGTCAAAAAGGTAGCACCACAAAGCTCTAGGCCAGTAAGGGTTCTGAGAGCTGGATCCTCAGAGCATCATCTGTTTTATTGCTGATTCTGAAAAACACACTACATGTCCTGAACTCACCACAGTGGGCTTCCTCGGATGGCTTCATCCTGCTCCCAGCACACTCATGAACTAGTTCACATACAGTTTCTAGGTTTTCTTCCTAGTTCCCACAGGCAGATTGCTCGGTCAACAGCTGCCCACTTCCTGGCTTCGGGAGTATCCGCTCTCACTCAGTTACTGAACACCCATACTCACTGCCATGCACTAAAGCTGGAGACACCCAGGAAGGTAGCTGGATGCGATCACCCACACAGGCCATTCCTTTTCAAGCACACCTCTTGCATCTTGGAAGAGCCTCCACTCACCACCCACAATCTGACACCTGAAAGCAGTCACTGTGGGCCAGGCTGTAGGCTCAAGTTTAAAGAATAGCTCCTACCACCACAGCCTGCCCACTGGTGCCCAGCCAGATCATATAGCTTTCTCCGTTTGTTCCCATCAGACAGTGATGCTCGATACCAGTTAAACTGTTCTCCACTGAAAGATAGCCTGGGCTTGGGCTGGGAACCCAGACCGCCAAGGGGCAGCTTAGAGATGTGACAACCACTTCAGATCCTGCTCCTGAACACAGAAGTAGCAGCAGAGGGCAAGTCAAGATTAAATGAAACAAAATACACAAAGTCTTGAAGTGTAAGTTTCGTGGGAAAGAAGTTCATTACAAATAGACATTAATTTTTGCTTCTACAAAAAAATAGGAAATCAGTATTAAACTGCAAAAGTGTAAACTTTCATGGAAGTCCTAAATAATAGACATTTACAGAATTCTGGAACTTTCAAGTTCAACCTTAAAATTTAGAAAAAACTTTAACATTACAAAATCCCCTTCATCTACATTCACCTATAGAACAATGTATCATTATCCTATTATTTTATTCTTTTCATCTTACATAAAAGTAGGACACATTGTATTATGCTACTGAAAAACTAAGAAAAAGGAGAAGTCCTGGGGGAAGGATGAATAGCAAAACGAACTACAAACCTGAGAACTGAGATAGTTCAAAGGAAGAATGTACATTCTTACCAAGGAAAAAAAAAAGCCAGGTGAACAAATTAGCTGAACCAGGTAAGCCACCGGCTACATTTAATCACAAAATCATAACTTCGATTTACTGTCCCAGAAACTGCCAGCTGGCTTCACTTCCTGTGGCTGCATCAGAGAACCTTAAATGGAACTTGATCCTCTAACATGCATGATCCTTTTCATGCATGTTGCCAGGTCCTCCTCACTTCCAATCCACCACTCCACTTACACCTCAGTTTCCACCCACAGCAGCTGGTCCTCACAAACAGTTGAACGAGACAAAGGAAATCTCTACTATTCAGAAGAGGGGTCAGAGGGGCAGGCAAGAAGATGCAGCTAGTCAGCAACAGAGACACACTGGAACCAACTTCCTCTGACTTTCAGTGCTCTTTCCAAAATACATGGCCATTTTTTTTTTTTAGAAAGCCATCAAAGAACAGTTTATGTAGCCCACATTATATCATTTTCCTATTAAGTGCTAAATGAGTCTTTGGAAACAAAGAAGATTCCCTCAAATACATTACCTGCTTCTTTTATATTATGCACTTTGTAAAAGAACCCTTTCATAGCCCTAGGGACTAAAGCAATCACCAATATTTTAATCACTTTAATGTCTATTATGCTAATAGCCTCCTAATAGCTAAATGAGTCTGAATCACCCAACAAGGTGACAAGAGTGATGCTCATTTGTTTTAGTCACAAACTCACTTTCTGATAAACAAAACACCCAAAGCCTCTGACAGGGAGAGAACCACACAGTATAACTCACAGTAAAGGTGAGACCTGTGTTCAGACCTAGACCAGGCACCAGGTGAAGGAATAAACTCACTTCAATACATCTCTTGTTTTACACAGAAATAGAGACACCTAGACTACAGGTAGGAATGGACACGTCTAGATCATAAACCCACTTAACTGAGCCTTCTGGAAAAATGTCTTGAACTGATAAAGCCTGCACTACTCCGAAGAGCAGGAGATCGTCTGGACCCTAGTTGCTCATCAGCTCTCTCCCTCTCATCTCTAACAAGGCACAGGGGCAGACTGTATGCCAGGACCTGGTATGGTGCTGGGCAGGCTCAGAAAGTTCTTGCTGAAGCCAACTGCTTTTTCTTTTCTTAGGGGGCTTGAGAGCAGGAGTAACATTTTACTGCATTATAGGCAGTATGATTTAAAAAAAAATTATGAATGTTTAAACAGTGGCATTAATTACCCTGAAAATACTCTCCCTGCTTCAAACTCACTTATCTTACTATTCTTGCCAGTTTATGAAGCAGTTAACAGTTTACAGCACTTTTTGTCAAAAACATGGTGTGTCCTCATCAGCCTTATTCACCAGAGCTGGTACCATACAACTCCTCTGGCTCTTCCCCAAAGTGCAAATGGCCAGGAAAGGTAAACATTTTGGACTGATTCAAGATATCAAGGCAGCCATGATGGTGCACTGAAAGACGTGAAATGGGACTTCTGGAACAGCTTCAGAAAGTGACAAGAAGAAGGGGTAAATGTATTCAAAGTGAGGGGGGTATTCTCAGAGGATAATGGCAATGTGTCTTTTACTAAGATAATAATTTAAGAATCTTAGTTTTAAAAATCATACCTTGTACAGTATTTCAAATTTACTCAGAAGAGATTCCCAATAGGTATTTGACATCTGACTTTTGATGAATTGTGTCTAGAGGGGAGCCTTTGGCAGCTGTCCACTACCAAAACCTGTTGGAACTCTGCCAACAAAAGATGCCTTTTACCTAATGGAATGCCCATGCTTCCGCTCACTCTTCATTCCTGCCACTTACAGGGACAGCACAACCTTCATAGTACAGAACAGCATGGCATTAAGGTGCAAATGATTAGGTGGGTAGGGTGATGGAGCTTTCTGGACTAGTTTGAGACCCATATTAAGTAATGAGTTATTGCTTTAGTTTGAGATCATTTTTAAACAGCCAGGATGTGAAGAACTACAGTACTGTATTTTAGAATGCCAGATTAAGAGTCAAAGGAGTCTGTGAAAGCAAAGATTACATCTGTCCTGTTCATGGGCCCAGAGACCAGCACAGTTTCTGGAACAAACTAGTTAATGAACAAATGTATGAAGGAACCAAATGCAGTCCACCTTAGGTTCTACAATCCCATGTACTTACTTTAGGGAGGGAGACTGTAATCAGAGTATCATACTGGAGCAACTAAGCAGAGAACTCAGAACAGTGAGCATAGGGCAGCTACTTTTATAGCCTCGAGTTGTGTGTTGTTTTCACACCTCTCATTAAACTTGATGCCTGGAGGCTCCATAAGATAACACTGGCTATGATGTAACTTTTATTATTTATTATTACATTTTTATTTTCCATACAAATAAATTGGAACTGTAATCTAAAACCTCCCAAGTCCAGTTTTCAGCTCACCACTATGTTACAACACATGTGCACATATGTACACAGACACATACACACACAGACACATATATACACAGAAAGTGCTAAAAAGACAAAAGTGTGTTTTCCTTCCCAGTTCCATTCTCCGCCTTTCTTTTCTATTCTTTACAGAGTTGAATAGCCAGGTATCAGGCAGCAAAATAGAACACAAGGACTTAAAAGTTCTAATTTATAGAATTAAGAATGAATAATTTAGGCTCATGATAGCATAAAGAAAATTTCCACTGTCTTGCACTATACAGAAAAATAGTGTCAACAAAGTAGGAAAATCACGCAAAAACAGAGGCGCTACAGCAAGGAATGTCATTTCCATTTTTATTGGAAATATTTACTAAATTCACTCACATGGTGTAACAACTCACACATAATTCTGATGGGGTGTTACTTCCTTTATATATCAGCCTTTTAATGATGTGCTTCCTCTAAAATGACAAGGACAGAATCCTGGTCACCTCTAAGAGCAGAGGCTTTTCTACACCAGTGGCTGTGGATGCATATTGAGGCCATACTCTTAAGTGAAATAAATAGGACACACATGTGTAAATACTGAATAGTTTCTCTAGTGTGAGAAACTAAAAGTGTAAATAAGGATTAAAATGATTAAAGAGAATAATTGATAATTTGAAACAGGAGGAAAAGGTCCAAAGGGGTAGGGGAAGTGGGAGGGGAAGGGGAAAGGAAAGAAGGGAAAGGAAAAATTATGAGAAAAGAAAAAAATGGAAACAAAGTCTTTGTAAATAGGGAAGGGTGGAGAGGGTGACGGATGGGCAGGGGAAGGGGGAAAAAATAAGAACTAAGATACATCATGTACAGGTACAAGCACCCAATGATAAATGTAAACGCACTGTATACCTAAAATGTACCAATAAAAGAATTTAAGTGAAACAACAACAACAACAAAAAAAACCCCAAGAAAGACCTTAATTAAGCATGTTGGGCCATGGCACGTCTTCCTCAAGTCTGCTACAAACAGCTGGCAGCTGGGAAGCCTCCTGGCTTGCTTCCTTCAGAACCTTATTTCCATCTGAAGAGGGCTATTCCCAAGTTGTTCCCAGCCTCTCATTCCCAATGTACATGAATTTACTCCAGGATCTAACCCCCAGCAAGAGATCCCTTAATAAGCATTCCCTAGGGTCCTCCCTGCTTGGTGCTCTCTGGAACTCCACACCAGGAAAGCTAAAAATGGCTCTGCCTTCCTTTCAAGCTGGGACAGCTGCACGAACCCCCACCCCACCTGGGGCCAGAGAGAGGGATTTCAAATATAGGTGGCTTTTGACTCAAACACTTGTCCCAGGAAAGACTTCATTTAATGCAGCAGCTTCTGAGTCATAACCAGATACCTCTGACCTGTGGAAGGCCAGAAGCCACCTATTAAATGATAGGCTTCTCATAGTACTGCTGGGGCAGCTTGTCTCTGGGTCAAATTATCTCAATGACACCCTGGAAGACCAATATGGAGCTGGTAAATGGCAAAAATGAACTGAAGCATTTTTTTCATAGTTTATAAAGATTAAAATACCTTGCAGCTAATTGGCCATTTTTGTAGTCCTCATCTCATGGCACTTACATTAAGGACAGCTGTAACAGAAAACTGCACGTGTACACACACACACACACACACCCACCCACCCATAGCTGCCCATTTCAACAAATTATTTACCTGACAAAAACTAAGGGCCAATTTGTGAAAGATGGAAGTAATTTTCCACAAATCAAATGTGTTAATTACAGCTTGAGGCAAGTCTTTGTTTTATTTTGTTTTGTTTTGGTTACACAGATAATGGAACAGAAGGATGTTTCCTTTAAAAGAAATGTTTCTTAATTTTAAAAATAAGAATCCAGGTTCCCTTTTAGGCCCTACTTGAGAGTTTCTTAAGAAGTCTAACCATGCAGACAGCTGTAGGCTGAGAAGAGGAGGACAACTGGAAACTGCCCTTTATCCATACACTATAGCCTCTGGGAAAGGGCAGGCCTGCTGGGGATGCTGACCACCAAGGACACTGTGTAACCCCTGTAAATGCAGCTATCAGGGCTCCCACACAGGCACAGGCAGAAAATGAACTCCAAACTGACAAAATATGGATTTTAAAAATTTGCAAATTCAGATTCACAGAAAATTGGAAAAGTGAACTGAAAGAGTTTTAAATGATACATGCTAAGCTTAAAACCTGTCTGACTTGCAGAAATGTGGGTCACAGGCATGCCATTCCTGGAGTGTTTCCACTAGGAAAATGGCTGATTCCAGTCCTTCTGGAGAAGAGAGTAAACTATAGAGACAGTTGTTTTAGATTAATCAAAAAGGGAAAAACCCGCTAAACTTAGGGAATAGCATTCATGTAACTTTAAAGAATCAAAGGAAAATCTCTAAATAAATATCTCAGCTGTTTTCAATATGAGAATTTGCATTTAAAACAAAGAATTATTTGTGGGAAGACCAAGTGAGATAAATGATTCTCTTTAGAAAAAACAAAAACAAAAACATGTTCTTGGGTAAAAAAAAAACAGCAGCTAGAACTTTTAAATTGCAGTTTTTGTTTATTTGTTTTAGCTGAAAAACAATTCAGTATTTAAAAAAAATTATATTCTTCTAAATTACACGTTCTAAATACCAAAAACAATACGATTTCTATTAAGTAGATCTCTTGAAAGCTTAAGAAATTTCTTACTAAAAATAAATCAAATCTAAAAAACAGGCAATAAATGTTATTTTAAACCCAAAAGAAGAATATGCAACATTTTTGCTCAATTCCATAGTATGAGATGTGATCACAAAATATGATGAATGCTGAAATAAAAAACATTATTACAATAAAGATACACTGTAATTAATCCTCCTCAAAATATTTCCCCTCACTTCCAACACACTTACCCCAAGTTTTTGGCACTTTTTGAAGCGGTTCTGAAGTGCTTTTTTGTGGCTATCTTGATATCTTAAATTGACTCAAAATGTTTAAAATAATATCTGTCAAATAAAAATATTAAGTGGTGTCCTCATCTACCTTATTCATCAGATCTGGCACCATTCAACTTCTGATTCTTCTCCAAAGTCAAAAGGACCACAAAAGGTAAACATTTTGAATTGATTCAGGACATCAAGGCAGCCTTGACAATACGACTAAAGACACTCAGGAAAAAGGAAGGATGGGATAATTGTGTTCAAAGCTGGCACATGAAGTGTGTGTGTGCGTGCGTGCGTGCATGTGTGTGTGTGTGTGTGTGTATATTCTGAGGGGGGATTAATAACAATGTGTCATTTACTGTAAGCAATTTCTTAGAAAATTAAATATTCACCGTATTTTTGATCACATCTCATAATTATGCTCTAACAGACAAAAGATTTGCTTTTCACCTTAAGTCATAAATGTACATTTCCAAATGAAGATTGATTTTACTATACAAAAAATTTCTAATAACTGGCTTAAAATTTACTGTAAAAGATTTTCATTCAAATAATATTTTAGCTTGAAAGTCCTAAAATATTTTTTTGTTATTTCTAAGTCTCATTTTTAATAAAGTAGTTTTTTATCTGTATTTTACTAGTACTCATACTACCAAGTGTGATTCATGGGTCCTTGGAGAGCAGATGGATTTAACAGGCAGAATCAGACAGAGCACTGAGAAACACCTTGGGGGTTTCATATGACATGAGACTGATACTAGAAGAAGAATTTCAGCTCATTATCTTAGAAACATATTGGTTAAATACTGAAAGCACAGCCGTAGAAAATCAGGCCAGGAACAAATGGTAAGATTAATAGAAATAGACTTCTGCAAAGTTGTACATTACCCACATAGTAAGATGGTATAAGATCAGTGTGTTTTCTAAAAGATCACAGGTTAAAGCTGATCTATCTAGCTACACGCAGCTGGTTAGGTCTAAATTAAAGTGGAAAACACAACAACCATATTTCATCACATGTGCATCAGCCAAGTGGCCTGTGAACAGAAGGTGATACTGGACAGTACCAGTATGAAGACTGAGGAACGAGACGGAGAAAGGAGAAAGAATGATCTTAGGCAGGAGTCAGCAAAGTGGGCACAGTAAATCTGCTCTTTGGATAAGATTTTCTTTCTAACATGAAGAAAATGAAAATGAACACCCTAAAGCTCTTTTTCCTAAATTATAACGTGGGATATTGATAATTATGCTAAAAGGCTCTAAGTGCTTTAAGATATTATCTTATTTGACTTTCAACCTTCATAAAGCCATACACAGGCTCTGACTCAGATTATGAGGGAGGCTCCGAGACCACGTAGAGAAGGCCTGGGTGCCAGGATGCCAACACCAGACCCCGTCCCGCAGTGTAGACACTAGCCGGCATTCACAGTGCCATGTTATCTGCCAGATTCTTTTCACTTTTTAGTCCTTTCCATGATTCTCAATGTTGAGCATGATTATTTTCTGTTAACAACAGAGCTGTTTTCCCACCATGACCCTCATTCCCTCCCTCCACCTGCATACTCTGAGCTTCCCAGCCCAGCCACATCTTTACAGTTTCTCCCGATGATGCCCGGGCCAGCTCACGGCCTCTGAAGCATCATGCGTAGAGTGGTGGGTGGTCACAGAGAATACCTGGTGTTCCACCTTCCTTCAGACACACAGCACTGATCTCTAAGTATCCTGGCAGTCACCAGTGGCTTCATGTGACAGAAGGCAGTCTGGCTGTGCAGATGCCATCAACTAAAGGCCATACTCTGTAATGACCATCTCTTCTAGACTGTGTATCTCTGGGCCAGCGCCATCAGTCAGGTCCCCTCCCTTGGGCTCTTAGCTCAAGTTATTATAGTCAGTGAGAGTCCTGGCAAGTGGCTTAGAGTTACAACTTGTGATTTGTCACACACCCATCTTTCTGAAGCCCTCTTTGCATGGCTCTAACAGCTGACATCCCAACACACAGTCCATGGATGCACCTGAACACACTTTCTGAGGACTCTGCTAGACAGTTAAGAGTGAGCACTGCCCAGGCCTGAGTGCTTACCTCCGGGGAGAGCCATCGTCATGGGGCTGGATGATGACCACCTTTACAGTCACGGAAGTCCGGAGTAGGTCAATCATCTGCTCGTGGGTCAGTGTGGCCACTGCCACTTTGCAGATTTCCACCAGGCGACTGCCTTGGCGGAGGCCAGCCTTCCACGCGAAGCCAAAAGGTTCCACATCTGCGACAATGCCTTCAAAGTTCACATGGAAGCCGAGCTGGCCCAGCCCATTTCTCCTCAGGGTCATCTCCACCGTCTCGCAGCCTCTAGTCACTATCTGGGGGGAGGGAGATTGTCAGAGATGCTGTGTCTAATTGTAGCATGTGCAGGTGTCTCTGTCCCTTGGCCCTCCTAGCTTAGAGAGTACCACATGGCTCTGCCCTTCCTGCACCCTGTTCAAGCCACAAGATGATGCTGCTGAAATCCAGAGTTTACCATAAGAAACCCTTGCAATAGCTGCAAAGAAAGTACAAAAGCATCAATCAATACAGTTCCTGTTCCCTTTTTCGGGGAAATACTGACTCCTGATGCAGCTTTAATGGCCTAGAGCTTTTGTGTAGAGTATACTCTGACAATGCCTTCTGTTTATGTTACTGGACTTGGCCTGTAGGCATGTACATTCTATTGTTCTAGATGGATTACAGCAATGGAAAAATGTGGAGACTTCCAAAACCATGACATGTTTCAACCACAAAGCACTAAAAACTATCAGAAAACTTTCAACTCCAAAATAAGTGGCGCACAGCACTTCTGAGCTAATGGTGAGAGGTAGCAAACCAGAGATATCATGGTCTGTCCCCCAGGGTCCCTCTTCTGGACTGACCATCTGTGCATGCTTGGTGGTGAGGACCCTTCAGATCAACAGGGGTCCCTAACCAGGCTCCCGGACCATCTGTTAACAGGGATGTGTGTGGGATGGTGCTCTTGTGGGCAGCAGCGGGACCATCTGTGCCTGTAGGCCATCTCTCGTCCTCCTGGACAAACCCAGGCAGTGACAGTTCCAGTGCATGTCCCTTCCAGAGTGGGAGTCTATGCTGTCTCATAAAAAGGGACATGAAAGCAAGGAGGTGGTTTCAGCCCCACTAAGCACCAATAATTAGTTTCTGCAACCCACAAAGTGCTTACTGAGCGTAACTTACCATGCAATGAAAGGAAAACACAGGCTCATTAAACATCATTTGATGACTATGACATCATTTTTTTGTGGGAAATTTCAAGTTGCAAGGTATCATATCCTATCCTCCAAAGCCCAGAGGCAATGTACAAAGTTTCAGTTTAATAAATGTTCATTTCCATGAAACACACTCTGAATACACAGATACCTATTTAATAAAACCTCTGACTGCAAGTACAGCTGTGGGACTGGGGTACTCCTATGTATCAGCACTGTGTCTGTGTTTCCATGGAAACAAGAAGTGCACACATTACCCATCAGCTTCTCCCAGACAAGCACGACATTCAGGATTCAGCAAAAAGGGGAAAGGGATTTGCCAGTGGTTTGTCAGGGGTGAAGTTTTAAAAGACTGAAGTTTTCAAAGTCATGAAATGAACTAACTTAAAACTTGAAGAGCACTTTTGTAATATGTACAATCTGGTACATTTTTCCTTCATTACTTCTTCAACTATGTACTAAGCTAACTCACCAAAAGACATCTAAAACATCCCCTGCCTTCTTTCAGGTATGAATGTCAGCTCAAATTTAATATTCCTATATTAGAATCAACCAGGCTTTTCTAGAGTCCTATAGGCTCTGTCTCTTCTGCTGATTTCTACCATCTACTGGCCACCTCTCCTGATTTGGTTTTTGTTATTTCTTTATCCCTCTGTTCCTTGCCTCTTAAGACCCCCAAAGTCTGAAGGACTATGTTCTCCATGTATCTGGAGTACACACATAAGAATTAATTAGCACATGGAAACAGTGGCCTCCTCTCAGGTACCCAGGAATGGCTACATAATTCATGGGTCCAATGTAGGGTCCCTTGTTCAAAAACACTCACAATTTCAAGTTGACAACAGCAAAGCCTGCAACTCAGCATGGGGTATTCTGAGTGGCTCTGTGTGACTCAAAAGGTGGCAGGCCACTCTAGACATTGCACTTTCATACTTTCCTATATCTTTACCTATGTGACACACATGACATGCCACCTTCATCACCACGGAAGGGACACTGTGATCACCAGCCAGACAGGGAACTGCAGGATGAAGTCAACCCCAACACCTCTGCTCTAGTGGCATCTGACCCTTTTATTCCCTGGTGACCACCATTCTACCCTGATGCTTGACCCTCTTCACTAGTCTGTGGGTTAGTTTGTTTCCAATATCTCATGATACAAATCATCCTAGACACTGAATGTGTCTCTCAAACATATTCCTGGTATTAGGCGGCTTGGTTATCTTTCTAGGAAAATGGCAGGATGGGGTCCATGAAGCAGCAAATGTGGAAGAATCCAGGTATAAACACCTTTGGAAGGTACATTTTGGTGGCTGGAAACTTGGCGTTTGTGCACAGCTTATGATAATTCAGAGGCTATGCTAAAAAGAGGTATTTGCAATTAGCAAAAGCACAGCATAGCTTGAGACTCACAAGTGTAACTCAAGAGCCAATTCCCTAGGTATATGAACTAGTCACATCCTCCCTAATTGTCCCCACTCATGGCTGATCGTGCACATGTACCTGCCTGAACTTGCTGAGGCCTGTTACTATCAAGATAGAGCTATTTCTCCAGGGCTAACAGATATGGACCTGATTTTTTTCTCTCTTACATGATAACAAAAGGAATAATTATATTTCATCAAAGAAGAGGAGACAAGAAATGAATATAGAGAGCGTTTTGCTTACTGTCCCAGGCTAGTCTTGAACTTGCCAACATCCTCCAGCTTCCCAGAAAAAAAAGAAATGAATATAATTTCTCCTTTTGTTCATGATTCAAAGTTGACTAGATCTTTTCTAACTAAAAAAAAATAATATAATCTTTTCAGGAGATTTATATGTAAGATGTTCTATGGTCAAAGCATGTTTTCTTCTCACATTACACAGACAAAACAATCAAAATCAGAAATAGATTTGTTCATATTACTCTATTACATATACTCAAGCTAAAACCTGAATCTTACTTTGTTAAAATTGGGAGCAGAAATAGAGGTCTTTAAATACCATGTATATAACTTAGGGACCCAAAGAAATCTCTTTTTAAGACTGACTTCTTGTTTTTCAGGTTTTCCCAAACTTAATGGCTAATTCTTTAACACTGCCATAAGAAATCTTCTTGCTGGAAGATTAATAAAATATTTAATCTAATTAAGATAAATACCTGCTGTTAATATGCACAGAGCTGAAGGTGTAAATAAGAGTCAGTCATTCTATGCCCATTAATATCCACTGGGAAGGTGTGCCATGTCAGTCACCATAAACAATAATCTGTACAACTTTCCTTCGAATATTATCAATGTAGGTCCTAATTCCTGTATTTGAAAGTTTGCTTAACTTTTCCAAACACTTTATGGTGGGTACTTCTTCACCATTTCTGTGTACAGCAACTCTCAAAAGAACCCCGTATTTAAAACTAACCTCTATATCCATGAGGCATAGAAATTTATTCGCTAAGTGCTAGAACCACGGTAGGATTTCCCTGGTGGAACCTGCTAGGCATCTGGGATTGAAAACACAAAACGTGTACTTACTACCAATCGTTGCACAATTTCCCGTATGTCTTCAGCACAGTTATCCACTGAGGACAGAAGGATACATTCTCCCCTTTCATAAAATACTTTGATACTCATTAATCCAGATGTCCACCCAATAACATCCCTGCAGGAACAGTTAAACACAACATTTTTGGAATCCTTTTCAATCAACATTATGAACTCATTGGAAATCCCAAGAAGACACTCGATGTCAGCAGACTGGCCAAAGTCCCGTGCCACCATGTGCCACATGATGGCCCCAATGCTGAACAGATGAGCATCCTTCCTGGGCTTTACTCTTTCCTTCTTTTTTGCACCCAGTGTGATGAAGCTGAATTTCGCAGAGGTGTCCACAGTGGCAGTCGTGACGAAGTTCTCTGCCAGGTCTTTCAAGTACTCTTGCCTTGTTCGAGTGGCCATTGCTCGAAATTTTTCCGATTTATGGGCTGCATTCTCTGCATTGATTACTTTGGCTAAAAGGAAGTCCCGAAACACTGCGGACTTTGGGAAAGTTACACCTTTGGGAATTGGGGGACCAAACGGTGGCACATCCTTTGACCTGGAAACTCCAACACTGGGGAAGAGAAAAGTAAGACAACATGAGATGGGCCATGGCTCTTGAAGAAAGCCCATCTAAGCCTATGTTTCTCTTTCCTGATCTTGGACACTACCGATGAAGCATTTCCAAAAGCTGGAAGGTGACTTTCATTTGAATCTCATTAGTAAAACTGACCACAGTGTAGGTTTCTAAAATCCAGTGACTCCATCTCTGAAGGATTTGCATATGCTATCTTCTATACTGGAAAAATAACGCAAAATATGTAAGATCTATACTGGTTTCTAAAATATCTCTCCCCTAGGAATCTCATAAAACAAGAAAACTTTTACAAAAGTAAAGTAAAAAGGTATTACTTATCATACTTGATTAGGCCTAGAATAGCAGCTAATAAAATAATACTGAATAGAATAAAGCTCTAGCCCTAGGTTTCTGATCCACTAAAAAGGTTCATCTTAGATTGTTCTTCGTAACTATCACTCATTAGGTGAGATCCAGAAGAAAAAGCCAACTCATCATGATGGCACCAATATTATCTATTTTGAGCATATTGTCTATATAGCATAGATCAGTGGTGGTGAACCTGTGGCATGTGTGGGCCGCAGCAGGGTGTTCGTTAGCACTGAAAGCTCTAAAAGGTTCACCATCACTGGGACAGATACTGTATTTTTTCAAATATCTTTCTTTGAAAGGAGTCCTGAGCACTTAGGGCAGTGTCCTAAGCAAAGGGTACGCAAGAATCACTGTGGAGGAGAGCACACAGCTTGGGTGGCCAGCTGACTACAGGCCTACTGCAGAGGGACCACCCCAGGACCAGAGACTCGCTGTCTGGACACCTGGACTGGGAAGGATGCTCCACTGGAACACAGTTTCAGACGGATGGAAACCAGCACCATGTGACACCTGCACGGGTCTCTCAGCACATGGGGTGTGCTCTGTGGTCAGTTCCCACAAAGACTTTTGTGGTTGCTGCCTGAACCTGTAGGCAGCTGGACTGGCAATGACTGCTTTAAGATGATATAGGAAAACAATTCTTTTGTTTCTTGGTTGGTTGGTACTGAGGACTGAATTCAGGTCTACGCTCTAAGCAACATCTCTAGCCCTTTTTTATTTTTACTTTGTGACAGGATCTTGCTAAGTCACTGTGTTGCTCACACTGGGTTTGAACCTGTGATCCTCCTGCCTCAGCCTACCAGAGTGCTGGAGTTACAGATGTGTGCCACCACACCTGGCTTTGCCACTACATCCAGCTTCACAACCACATTTTGGAGTAGGTACTATAATCCTAAATTTTAATACAAGGAGCTAAAGGCAAAACAAAATAAAACAAAGTGAAACAAAATAAAATGCCTTCCACAAAGCCCATAGGAAGCAATATATCTAGATTTAGTCTTGGATTCAAGGTGGGCTCTTGCCAACTCCCACATGGAATGAATGCTCAGTACGGTTACTTGCTGATACAGAGTTGAGACAAGGATAAAGACTTAAGAGCAAGAATAGCTCAGGGTGCCAAGGAACACACAAAGCCTGTGACATCAGAAGCAAGTGTCCCCCTTGGTCTCAGCAGGCCTGAGCAGGGAGTGTTTCTGGGGCCAATGATGAGAAGGAATGCTTTCTTTATTACCACCATCCCGGGTTCTCCAAGAGGAGGAAGATATTAAGGGCCACCTCGGCCAGTTCTGGGCAGATGCCAAATTCTGTGGGACTGGCTGGGCTAGGTTTGGTCTTTCGAAGCAAACAGTGGAAAGGAATAATCCACCTCTCCCAGTTGCCAGGCATTTCTCTCTGAGCGATTAGGTGGGGGATCAATGAAAACATTACAGCGTGAGGAGGGATACCTGGAAGACAAGGACCTCCTAGGACAGAGGCTGTGTGGGAAGAGCCCAGAGGGCAGGACTCACCTGTAGCAGACATTCTCTGTGCAGGGGTTGTGCACCCGCACGATGACGAAGACATGTTGGAAGTGTGAGCGGATGCTCCTTGGGGTGAACGGGAGTGCCCCAGGCTCCTGGAAGACCACAGTGACTATATCATTTCCGATGTGCCTCTTCCTCAGGAGCTGTGTTGGGGAGGTAAGCACACACCGGTGACAAACAAGTTTCTCCTACACAAAACACACGGATATGTAAAACCCACCCAGTCTGCTGTGTGAGAGGGGATCTAGGCAAGCAGAGCTACTCTCCAGGAGCTGGTGCTACTCAACTTGGGGGAAAATATCTGACAAAGGCAAAATGGACTGTATCCAGGAGACCTCTGGGAAGGAAAATCTAAATATACAAGTTTATCTTTTACTTTAAAATTCAATGTGTAGGGCCGGGGATTTAGCTCAGTGGTTCTGGCGCCTGCCTTGCAAGCGCAAGGTCCCGAGTTCGATCCCCGGTACCAAAAAAAAAAAAAAAAATTCAGTTTGTATTCTTTCTCCTTTTCATCTTTATATAGCTCCTTCCTTTTTATCCCTAAAATAACAGCACATTTGAGCTCAAACACCTTAAGAAATTTAACAGTTGAAGCTTTTCATTAAAGGTAGAAACAGAGCTCGGGGAGTGAAGGTCTTGCCTGCCGGACAGCACCAAGATCCCACAGTGACACACACGTCTGCAGCAAGAACAGGAACTGTCATCTGGGTGGACAAGACTCAAACAAATCAACTGAAACTTGGCCTTCTAATGTGATCCAGAAACACAGAATTCAATCAGGTTAATGGTCAGAAATCTTGATTGTTTGCAGCCTTATAAACTGCAGGTCAGACAGGAGATAAAGGACTCCACAGCAATCCCATCTTAAGAATGCTTTTATTTTTTAACAACATGCGTTGATCTGTACATATTAATGGGATTCAGTGATATTTCCCTATGTACATACAGCATGCAGTCATCAAATCCAACCTCTCACAGTGGGTGGTGGCACATACCTATAATCCCAGCACTCTAGGAGACTGAGACAGGAAGACTGCAAGTCTGAGCCCAGCCTGGGCAATTTAGTAAGACAGTGTCAACAAAACCAAACCATTGGGGATGCAGGATTCAATCCCTAGTACTACACATAAAACAAAAAAATCCAATCTCCCTTTTCTATCCCTCCCCTTACCTCACCTTTCCCAATATCTAATAATTACTATTCTACTTTCAGGTCAACTTTTTGGAGTCAATATCTGAAAGAGAGCATGTGATATTTGTCTTTCTCTGTCTGGTTTAAACTATGTGCTCCAATTCCATCTATTTTATAACAAATGATAGAATTTCACTGTCCCTTTATGGATGAATAATACTCCGTTGTGTATTTATTCCACATTTTCTTTATCCATTCATCTGCTGATAGTCATCTAGGTTGATTTTGGATTATGGCTATTGTGAATACCGCTGCGACAATCACAAACACCCTAATCTTTGATATTACTTCTGCCAAGAATATGTCCCCACTCAAGCTCACTGGAGACAACTCAGGTGTTGGCAGAGACCCACTTCAGCTGAAGAAAATTCCTCATGAAGACTTCGTCCTGCTCCCCACCATGCCCAGGCCTACTTCTATTATCCTAGCTGTCCTTTGCTCTTCTGATAGGTGGCTTACTACTTGTGCATCAGGTCACAGCCTCCAAGGGCAGGGATGTTGTGTCCCACTGATGTTGGTTTTCTGGTTCCTAACTGCATGCTCAGCAGAGCTGCACTTAATGTATCTTTGTAAATGAATGAAAGGACAAGACAAGGCTCTGTTTACTGACATGTGGCACTGTACCTCAGAACTGTGAGTACCTCCCTCCTGTACATCCATTCACAGGTGAGGCCTCTGTAAGCTCCCACAGGTGAAAGGAGGGGATCAGAAAGTCTCTGACTTTCAGTTTTAACAGATTCAGTCACACTCACAGGAGCTGGTGATGTCACTGCAGGGAGGGAACTATCTCAGGCAGTAAATCTCTCTTTATTAGCATCAACAAAGACAGTGACCTAGCCTTTAAATTTATTTGGCACCACTGAGCATATTTCCCTGTAAAGAGCATCAAGTTCATTTTAAAACCTTTTAAATTCAGATACAAAAAGGATTTCATTGTCAGGCCCCTGACTTGTGATTTAGCATGATAAAAGGCCTCGGACAGTGGGAATGATATGTTCCTTCCTTCAGAGTTCTCCACAGGCCAGTGAAATCGATGACTCATATCCTGGACAACATCTACTTAAATCCCCATGGTTAAAGTTATGAACACATAAAAGTTGCTGTAGTGTCTAAGTGAAGTTTTAAAACATATTAATATATAACAATACTGATCCAATGAGCTACCTCATTTAAATGTGTGGTTTAAAAAAAAGACTTAGCTAGATCTTTAAAATGTACCTGGTGAAATGATGCAAAAAGATTACTGAAAACTGTAGTTGGCAAAGACGTTCTTCTGCCTTTTTCAGTAACTGAAATCTATGATTCATATATCCTGTACCAGGAGAAGGGGAAATCAGGAACCAATGAACAGTTAAAGTAAGGACTGTAAGTTCCTATAGTAAGGCTATGCTCACTGTACGTGCAGAGCATGCACACAAGAAGCCCAAGCTGTCAGTCATTCAGTGTCTCCAGACAGGACTTCCTAGAGTGACCAGTGGAAAATGGAGCTCAGGGAGGCACAGGCCCAGGAGGGGCTCTTCGTGAGGCATCAGTGTAGACAGAATTCCTTTGCTGAAGCCAGGTTGGCCCCCTCTTTAACAACAGGTACAGGGAACTCATGAGCTGGTGCCCTGAGGTGCGATCACTGCAACAGTCAACTGGACAGCTGATCCCACCTGATTTTCTTTCCTCCTGCAGAATGGATTTTGTACTTCACCTGACAAGAACTTTAAGGCCAGTTACCATGCCTACAGGATGCAATGCTTTGTCCCTTTCTCAGTATATTTCGCTTTATAAGATGAGTAAAAAAGAAAAGGTGCTTTTAAAAGTCCAGTTACTTTCACCGTGGTCATACAATGCACTAAATTGTGGGGAAAAATATAAAGTGATAGGGTGATACAAAGAGTAAAATCCAAATTTGTTTGAAGGACAATAAAATAATTAAAATGAGCCCTGTTTGTTAGTAGGATTCTTGTTTGCTTAGGGACTAAAGCAATGTAACATCTCAAAAGTTAACAAATATTTTTTTGTTGTTGTTTTTAAGAGTTTGCCAAAAAGAAAACATAATTTCGTGAACTTTGTGAGTGTTTTCTTTAGTAAATAGTCTGCATGTCTGTCTCCCTGGTCAGTGAAATACTGTAGAACAGTCTGAAGGCCAAAGAAGAGGGGCAGCCAGCCATGAACAGACACAGCCCAGCAGGACACGAGGTACTATTTGTTTTGGAGACCGAATGAATGGTGTCTTCCGGGGCTCCCTTCTTCCCAGACATGTGAAGATGATAACACTTTTTCTGTGTGTAGCAAAGAGAAGCAATGTTGTGTCTTCAACTGTAATAGTGAGTTAAGAAATACTGTATTTGATAGATTTACACAGACAGTTCTACCAATCTCTAACACTCAGCACTCAATTCAAGCTGTGAAACACGACAAGCTCTTGTTATAACAAGGAAAAAGAAGCTGAGTCTTCACTCAGATCTGTGGCACAGGAATGCACCCTACACAAATAGCAACCCTGGGGCTGAGACTCGATTCCTCACACAAACCTTGGGGATCCGAAGGCCACTGTGAACTTGGCACAACAATCACAAGTGAGCAAAAACAGACAACTGTTAAGCCACTACACTTGGATCAAAAATGGCAATATTGGAGCAGGCTAGGTCTACTAGCATCCATGGAAGTTCTTTTCTTGTTTTAATCGCAGCAAGAAGGAAGCAGGCCATCCTAGGGAAAGGCAGGCCGCACCACACACATGAAAAGCAGCTTTGGGGAGTGACAGAGGAGAAGGTGCATCTCAGGCTGGGGAAGGTGGGTCTCCAGGGACAGCCTCAGGAGGAAAGAGCTCTACAGCCCACAAAAAGTAACTACAAGTTTTCCATCCTGGTTTCTAGGTTCAAATCCAAGCCCTTCAACAAGGGAAAGACCGATCTCTTCTGTCTCTGTAACCTCATCACCTGCCCCAGACTGTCTAGAAAACTACCTGATCTTCTCAAGAGGAGCTGGTCCTACCTGGTCACATGGAGGGCAGCTTCTCCTCCTTTAGGGATGCCATCCTAACTTTGTGCTCTTGTATATGTTTTTGGGTACATGTGCTTGCACATCCATGTGCTTGTACACACACACACACACACACACACACACACCCTTATGTACCCTATACTTAGGAATCTACAGAACAGGTGCACAAGCAGAGATGGCCTGGGAGAAGTGGATGGACCATGGGACAAGTCTGGGCCTGACTATGCAGATTGGGAATGCTCCCAGAGCAGGTCTTCTGTCCCCTCAGTTGGCTGGGCTTCTTACTAAGGGTGGAGGCATTCCACAGATTAAACTCTTTTGCAATAATAGGGCAAAAGGCTCTCAAGACTTTTAATGCATCTCAGAATCAGCTCTCAGATGAGTTATTACAAGAAAAACACCAGAAATCTGACCCGATATGGACAAGTCTGGACCAGTTAAGTGGTCGAAAACACGATGGCGCTAATGAGGCTGAGGGCAGAGACCCCACTTGTCTGTGTGAGAGCCAGTGACAGGGGCCTCAAACTGCACCCATGACCCCAGCTCATTACTGTGGATATTTGTGCCTTTGTATGAATGTGTGGGGATGAGTGGGGCTGGTGAAAGAATAGGGCAAATAAATTTGGAAAGCATAGGTCTAAGACTATAAAGTGGCACTCAGCCACACACAGAACATCCTGGTAACAACTATCTGTAAAATAATTTATTAAAGGTCAGGGTAAGAATTTCCTGGAATTACTCATAAATTTAGTCCCTTACTTTCTTAATCATTCAAGCTTTAGATTTTGTAATAGATATTTAGGAATGGGAAAAGGAAAATAAAATGCAAATTAAATTATCAAAAATACTGGTGCTTGGGTTGGGGATTTGGCTCAGTGGCCACCATGCCTGCCTAGAAAGTGCAAGGTCCTGAGTTTGATCCCTGGTACCAAAGGGGGAAAAAAATACTGCTGCTCGATAGCTATTGAGTACACTCTGTGCCTGGCACTAAGTGATTCACACCTATTAATTCCCTTAATTCTCATGAAGGACCACCAAGAAAGGTCAGCTCATTTATCTGTTAGTCATTCAACAAGCGAGGACTGATGGCCCACCATGTGCTGGGCACAGTTCTAGGCATGGATACTTGGTGAACAGAGGAAAAGGAGATGAAAGTTTAGTGAAGCTTCCTCGAGGCCACCAAGATAGTAGCAGGGTCTCGAATCCTAAGTCTGACTCCACAGTCCTTGCTTTATATCTGCTACTTCCTGCTGAAGCTTTTCTTGCCCCAGAAGGATGCCTCAAAGATGGCCCCCAAACGTGGAACTGTGACATTTTCAGGGAGACCCTAAGCATTCCTCCCATGGATGGCATCTCTGGGCACAGTGCTCCCTCCCTCTGAGCTGGCCACCCCACAACCCTTCTCACTGCAGGGCTGTAAGCAGCTCCTAAGGCTTCTATAAATATCAAACTCCTCCAGAGACTGAGGGCCTCAGACAGGCCACAGGTAAGAAAAGTAGACCAGGCGTAGAGCAGTCCGCAGACTAGTCTCATGCTCTTCTCCCATCTTTCTCCTGGCTTGACTTGCCCACACGGTGTGTCTGGTGTACAACTCTCCCAAGGACCCACACAGGATCACTCCTACTCCATACACAGTAAGCACAATGAGAAACACAAAACAATGGGCTTTACCAGTTTTTGCCTCTAGCCTGTCTGCTCAACTTACACTGCCATGGATTCTCAGTCAGAAATGAAAGAAATTAACTAAGCAAGGCTTTAGGCTAGAGTTTGTCATTTACAAACATCACCTTGCAGGGATTTTTCTTATGATGTCCCACTTGGGAAGCTGAAACACCCTCTCCTCACTTTTACCCCACCTCCATCTCTACTTCTTGGCTTTCCAGGTTCATGTGTGCAGAATTTTTCACGAAGTTTCAGTGAAATAAGGTCAGTCATAGAGAGCCCCAAAGTACACAGAATTACTGTACAATGAAAGAGGGAAGGGAAGCCAGTTTTGAGTTCTGGGAACAGTAAAGACTTTACCACAAGGGAAAATATGAGGCCAGTTCAGCCTGCAGTCCAATGACTCCAGTACTTAGGGAACTTGATGCTCTGTCGTTAGAGTACTCAATGGTTGGGGTCAGGAGTTGCTGGCTGTACTTCTGCCATCATGCTGACAGATTCTCTTGACCTGAGAAGGCCCTATCCGTGTCTGAGAACCAGCTCCCAGAGTTTAATTACTCAACAATTTACAACTGGACAGCTGGTCTGGTCTAAATCAAGCTTCTTAATACCCAATGAATCTGTTTGGCATTATTCCAAACACATTTTTTAAGTGCTAAAAATTCTTTAAGTTTAAACATACACAAATATATAAATGGTCTATAGATTGTAATCCTGTCTCATAAAAAATACACAGATGTGGAATCTAGAGATATAACTTCTGAAGACGGTTAAGAACCATGAGTTACTATAAAACAAAGAAAAAGTTCAGGAAGGACAAAAGATTGAGGTAAACATTAGGTAGAAGATGGCAAGAAAACCCAGCTAGTGGTTACCAAAGAGAGGAGCCACTGTTCTCAGAGGAGCTAAAGGAATCAGTCTGAGATCTCTCTCATCCCAGCTAGAGGATCTATGGAGCTTCCTACAACTAGTGACAGAGAGGAGGAGGCAGGGGGCCTCTTCCTTCTTTAGGAAAATGCAAACTTTGATGACATAGAATTTCACAAGTGTTTCAAAGAAATGAGAAAATTCTCCAGAACAATTAGTTTTCATTCACTGGACAAATTCCTATCAGGCAACTATGATATAGTCCATGGTGCTTTGATATACTTAGAGCAAATGAGGAGCAGGGAGGCAGTATCAGGAGACCTCAGCAAATCTGGTCTTTAACTCTGCTTTTACTCAAACAAGGCCACAGCTCTCAAGTTAAGGAAGGCCCCAAAACAGATCCCTGCACACGGCAAGCCTGTTAGTGAGTCTTCAGGAACTCAGGCCACCCTCATCTTTCTGTCTGCTGCTTGAACACTGCAGAGCCCACAGATTCTAAGCAAGATAGTGTGGAGCCTTCCCTTCCCACAGATCCTCCCTTCACCTAATCAGACTGCGTTCTACCCCAAACAATTCTCAAAGTGTTCTCAAGCTCACAGAGCAGACATGACACTGCAAATATTTCTAGCACATCATTTCTAAAAATTTTTGCAAAACAACTTGCTCAACCCATTTTATAGGTATGCCAAAGTGGGGGGTGGTGTCTAGGGAGGAGAGCTGAAGGGGATGAAAAAAGAATAACTGGGATGTTATGTACATGTACCGACTCCTCATGATGAATGTAATCACGTACTGGAAACGTTCTAATAAAAGCAGTTATGTTATGTTTTATGGATCATTCAAGTTTTCTTGAATGTTCTTAACTCTAAGTAAATGGCTGCATTCAAGGTATAAGGCACAGTGATTTTTTTTCCCTCTAAAATGGTCAATACATTGTGATCAATAAGTCTAATTAAAACAATGAAAACCAAATGAAGAAGAATAGTTGAGAATGGCACCAGTGAATAAATAAGTCATTTCTCCACACGTAGAAATTTAAGTTGGGTCAATGAAGTTAGGCTTTCAGAATTAGTACAGTTGACATGAATTTCTCTTAAGATTTTGCCCAGCAAGCAATAAAGGTAAGCACAGAAGTGCTTCCAGGTTTTGTAATAAGGAAAAAGTACAGCAATACTCTCTTTAAAGCCCAAGTCATAAAAGAATGAAAGGTTATTAAGTCAATTCAAGAAAACACAGTCACTGGGATAGTACGGGGCCAGGAAGGCCTACCTGCTGCCTGTTGTTTGGCATGTAGGGAAGCAGGGTTGACACGTGGAACATGAGCTCGTAGTCTTTGTATGTGGTGTAAAGGGAATGGGTTCCCGTGGAATCAGCTAAAAACAAAATAACAAAAGCAAGTTAGGCTATACTTCGAAGGTTATTCCTATAAAAGGCGAGTCAGCCACAAAACACACACCTGCTGTGACGTTACAGTCTGGAGGCTGTGCCTCCTGCTCCCCTAGACTCAGCTTCTAACCCTTTCTACCCAAGACTGTAGCCAATGATCTCTGCCGCTACATGGCTAGCCAGTGTGGGTCCTTCCTGCTTTTCTTCTGTTCTTGACCTTGCGGTGTGGACTCAAAACCCACCAAGGCACTCTTGCCCCAGGCACACAGGCGAGCAGAGGAGAGAAGATCTGTGTGTTTGCAGTTGGTTTTCAGTCATTTTGGGGCCTGTGATCTTTCAGAATGCAGAAAAATGTAACAGAATTGATTAAATAAGGAAATAGGGATGAAAAATGTTATTTTAAAATGTCTTTCTGAAGGATGTAAGTTTTTTCTTTTTTCACCAGAAAAATGCAGTGGTGATACATCTGGCAAATCAAGGAGGAGACTGACTGTGGTCTCACACTGCACCTTCTGGACTGACATGTCTCATATGCTGTGACATCTGAGTCCTGCTGACTACAGAGCCATCTGTCTTTTGAAAACAAACTGACTCTTCAAAAATTCAAAATCCACCTCTTCTATCCATGAAACTGCCTCGGTGAATCTCAGACACTTGGACTCAGTGACTATACAGTACTTCAGGAATAAATCTGGAGTAAAGTTTCAGACCACTTTGCATAAGACAAACGAAGCAAAAAGACACACAGAAATTTAAGACATATAAGGAATTCAGAATTGCCCTTCTCAATTCTTGGCCTATACAAAGGCTCTTTTTTTAACCTTTTAAAAAAATTTATATATTAATTGGTAAATTTTAGGTATACAATACATTTACATTTATCATTGGGTGTTTGTACCCATACATGATGTATCTTAGTTCTCATTTTTTTCCCCATTACCTGTGCGCCCTTCACTCCCTCCACCCTTGCCTATTTACATAGACTTTGTTTCCATTTTTTATTCTTTCTCATAATTTTTCCTTTCTTTTCTTCCCTTTCCCCTTCCCCTCCCACCACCCCTCCACCTTTGGACCTTTTCTTATTTCAAATTATCAATTATTCATTTTAATCATTTTCATCCTTATTTACACTTTCAGTTTCTCACACTAGAGATCCTATTCAGGATTTACACATGTGTGTCCTATTTATTTCACTTAAGAGTATGGCCTCAATATGCATCCATTTAGCTATAAATGTCTCTAGTTTCTCATTCTTTATGGCTGAGTAGTACTCCATTTTATTAAAAAAACCACATCTTCTTTATCCAGTTTCCAGTTGATGGGCACTTGGGCTGTTTCCAAGCTTTAGCTATTACAAACTGTGCCACTATAAACATAGGTGCACATATATCGCTGTGGTATGATTCTTTTAATTCTTTGGGAAAGATACCCAGCAGGGGAATAGCTGGGTCAAATGGGACCTCTAGTCCTAGTTCTTTGAGGTATCTCCATACGGATTTCCATAGTGGCTGCACCAGTCTGTACTCCCACCAACAATGGAGAAGGGTTCCTTTCTCCCCACACCCCCGCCAGCATTTGTTATTGGATGATTTCTTGATAGCAGCCATTCTTTGTGGGGTGAGATGGAATCTCAGTGTTGTTTTCATCTCCATCTCTAGAATGACCAGTGATGTTGAACATTTTTTCATATATTTATTTGCTGTTTTTACTTCTTTGTCTGAGAAATGTCTATTCATTTCAGATGCCCGTTTTTGAATTGGGTCTTTGAAGTTGGGGGGTCTGATTTTTTTCAGTTCTTTATATATTCTAGATAGTAGCCCTTTGTCTGAGGTACAGCTGCTAAAAATTTCTTCCCATATTGTAGGTTGTCTCTTAGCTCTGTTGGTAGTTCTTTTGCAGTGCAGAAGCTTTTTAATAAGATGAGATCCCAGTTGTTGATTCTTTCTGCTAGTTCCCGTGCTACTGAGGTTTTGTTCATAAAGTCTTTCCCTATGCCAATGTCATTGAGAGTTCTACGTAACTTATCTTCCAGCAAGTTTACTGTTTCTGTCTTGATATTTAGCTCTTTAATACACTTCAATCTTCATTTAGTGCATGGTGATAGGTATGGGTCTAGTTTCAATCTTTGGCAGGTTGAAATCCAGTTTTTCCAACACCATTTATTGAACAGGCTATCTTTTCTCCAATGAGGGCGATTGGCTCCTTTGTCAAAGATGAGGTGGCTGAGTATGTCTGGAGTTGTTTCTGCATCTTCTAATCTATTCCACTGATCCTTGGGTCTGTTTCTTTGCCAGTACCATGCTGTTTTTATCACAGTAGCTTTGTAGTATAGTTTCAAGTTAGGGATTGTGATACCCCCAGCCATGTCTCTGTTGCCCAGAATTTCTTTTGCTATTCTAGGTTTCTTCTGCTTCCAAGTGAATTTTTGGATTGTTTTCTCTAGTTCTGTGAAGTATATTGTTGGAATTTCAATTGGAATGCATTAAATCTATATAGTAGTTTTGGAAGTATGGCCATTTTCACTATATTGATTCTTCCTCCCAGGAACAAGGGATATCTTTCCATTTTCTTATATCCTCTTTGATCTCCTTCTTCAGAGTGCTGTTTTTTAACCTTTTAAAATGGCAAAGGACAATGCTGTTCATCATAATTTATTCCAGTTTGCTGGAGAAATCTCTGAGTAGCCATTTTGGGTAAGTTGGGGTGTTTTAAGTCTAAAATTTTTAATGTTTACTTTAAAACATTAAACTACTTAATCTTCATGGAATTTATTGTTTTCTTTCTGAATCCTGTTGTATGTCTTTGTAAAGTGTATTTGTGATTCAGAGATAGCGTTGAACATTCTGTAGAAGAAATATTACAGTTCTCACATGCTCCGGAAAGACACTCCCGGGCAGCAGATTCACAGTAGCAAGAGCACCCGAAGTGGTTACATACAGATATGCACAAATGACCTCAAAGATGGTCAAACAGGATATTCATCTAATAAGCAGTATACCAATCAGTTCCAAAATAAAGAAATTCTTCCTCTGAGTATTCATGAAACACATATGTTATTTTTCATAAGACTTTTTATTAAACAATTATTCTATTCTAATTCTCTTGCTTCAGAACTTGGAATAACTTCGGTAAGGGACTGAATCACAGGCTTAGGGAACAATGAACACCCCACAGCCCAGCCATAAGCACTTGGCTCATTGGCCACCAAACAGAAAGTTGGTGACAAAATAGTTAAAACAGTTGAGAAACATTCAACACTTCCTGGATCCTGGTTAGGATCCAGGAAGAGAAACGCTGACCAGAACCATCTTTAACATTAGGAAAATGCAATGAAAGAAGAAAAATATACTGTGTATGTGCTGGAGGCACTTTTCAGGCTGTGACCATAAGCTGTCCATCCTGAACAGTACTAAAAGGTGACTTTCAGAAAAGTAAATATTCTGAAGGTTAAGGTAACATCCAGGGGTTGCTGTAAATTTCCCTACTTAGAAGGAGATGCTGGGCTGGGCATCAGTCTGATCATTCTCTGCACCAAGTGGGGCTGCACTCTATACTCTGCTGGTAAGGACAGCATCTTAGGGGCCAACTCCCTTCCTATTCTACTCACTTTGTGCTCAAGAGGAAAACAGTCCTTTTCAGAGCAGGCAGGGTAATCCCAGGTACTTCCGCCCATATCTTGGAGCTCTTCTTGTGAGGTACCTGAGGCCTACATTTGACCTACCTCCCATGAACAGAATTAAAATTAGCGCCCAACTCTCCTGAATTTCAGAAGAAAGATTTTCACATATAAAGTCCATGAAAGACATAATTCTATTCGATAGAATAATTCAAAATACATAATTCGAAAGACATAATTCTATTTGAAAGAATAATTTCTATTTGATTATTTCAAAATATCTAACTCTTAGACCACTCTCTTTAAAGAAATGTCAGACTTCTTTGTATCTCACAGAATTCCTTACCCCTAAAAGTAAAGATCTGTGGCTCATCAGAGGTAGTCTATCCAAATCTGGTTCTTAAGTTCCCATCTCCTTGAGTGGAATGTCCCCAGTCATGACTACCTGAAGCTGATGTCAAATCTATGCAGAGGAGAGTACTTGGAACATCTATGCTACAGTTTTATAGACCCCATGGACCAGAAGTCCCTAAGGTGTCATCTCAGGTGTCTTCAGCCCACTGGGGAGAAGATGGTTTGTAGCAAAAGGGAGTGTGAAAAAGAAAAAAAGAGGAAAGCCATGGATCTTTCCTAACACATGAATATTCAGATACTGGGTCCCATGAGTTCTTTCCCTATGGTCTTTTTAAGTCTGTGACACAAGCAATACTCAATGTAATGGTTAGACTCAGCAGGTGAGTTAACACTACTGCCTGGGCTTGTGAGTGAACACAAGCTTTCAAAAACACATCTGAACACAGGACTGACTTCAGGCATCACTGGACAGAATATCAGTGATGGTTCCACGTTGAGCAGATGGTGAGGAAGGAGCCTCAGGGCAGCAGATGACTCCACTGCAGTCCTCGTTGGGCGGCACCGAGTACTCCCACTTGGAAATCTCCCACTTTGCCTCTCAGGCTACCAGTTCTCTCAGATGGTCTCTTTTCAATTTTCCCAAATTCTCAAATTTGTGCTTCCTTGGTATTTTAGGTGCTAATAGCAACTAAATGACAGCACAAGGGATATAGAGTTTATAAGGACTATGAAGAAGAAGAAAACAATTGTGTAACTAGAGATTCTGTTGAAACTTGCATATCCCAGGAGGGCATGGCTCAGAGATGGCCATGTTTTGAACTGGGCTATCAATCGACACCTGAGAGCTAATATATGCCCCACTCAAGGGGCCTGACTCTTGCTCCTGGTGACTAGGATGTGTCAGCTTCCAATTCACTATTTTAGCACCCAGTCTTCATCATGAATCCAGAAATGAACAAAATGAGCCCAATAATATGTATTCATGAGTAGGTTACCACTGGGTCTCTGAGGAATGAATACATGGCCTGTCCTCGGTATACTGAAATAAGGGTCACCAGAATAGGGGAGGATAAGAAAAGGAGGAAAATACTGAAAGATTTTTCAGAAACACTGAGGAATCTCTGCCAGAGTTAAAAAAGGAAAAGCACTGACCTCTTGAGCTCATAACATGAGTACACAGCTCTTAAGAAATATGCTTCCTTTGTTCATCTGAGGACTTCTACACCTGTTTCCATATAAGCCCATTGGGCTGCTTCCTGGTTAAGACGAGGTGGGCACATGAGCACTTGCTTAGACTTATACGGTATGCCCACCTTTGGAGATATAAACTTGTGTGCATGAAGCTTACTTTTATTGTCCAGCTGGGCGCGGTATTTACTGAATCCTTTCAGCCGTACTCTCTGGCCCAGAAGATCAAGGAATTCATCAAAAGCTGGTCCTGCTGTCTCATTGTTGTACATTTCTTCCTCCGTGCTCTGGCCTGCTTTGCAATAAAGGATCCCAATCTTGTGCTGAAAGCTTAGCTGAAAAGGGCAGGAAATGCAATTACTTGGCAAAGGGTACAGACAAGCTAACTTCCAGAAAAATTAAAAGTATAAAAAAAGCTTAGAATTCTATTCTCAGGAAAACATGCCTGACTAATTTCCATAGGCAAATAAGCAAAAAAGTAAGTGAGCATCAATGTACAAAATGCTACAAATAAGAAAAACAGAAACTCCAAAATATAGCTGGAGAAGTATCAGAAACCCTAAGAAATAAAATGCATGGCCATAGCCGTGTAGGATTTGCCTGGTTTCCAAAAGGGTGGGTTCTCAGGTTCAGGGATCTACTTTAAAAATGCAACTGTGAAAATACTTAATCTAACAGCTACATACAATAATTGGAACTATCTTCTAAGCTGGAAAGAATAAAAGGCCATGAACCTTGAAAAATTTTCCTTCTCTGGTTCTAATGCCTTCTTCTTTGATTTATCACAACATACAAGGAAATATATGAGGCTGTAAGGAAACACAAATCAAATTAAGGTCTGGTAAGGAAAGAACCCCAGTGGAAATTGTGATATATGTGTATAAATAGAAAAATGCTGTTTCCATAAAAGTAACTTTAGTTGTACAATTACAGTCATTTGTCACGTTTTTGACTATCTTGAAAAGAAAACATCTGCTAAATATACAACACATAAAGAATTACAATAAAAATGGAAGAGTCCCTGCTGTCCTCCTATGTACAGTCAATGCTGTGTCCTGCTGGAAGCCATGAGACATCCTCTGGGGGCCAGGGAGAAATGGCTTCCATTTTTACAGTGTTCTCATTTTGCCCAAAGAACTGCTTCTCCTTCATGCAATCAGAGCTCTTTATCTTACTGTCAGCAATCTGAGCTACTGAACTGACAGATTATCAGACACCATAGATTCCCTGAAGAAATCAATCCATAGCACTGTTCACTTTTATTACTGAGATGTAAAATACAGTCTTTAATCAAAACTCGTAGCTACCTATAATAGCAAAATAAGGCAAAATAATATTCATTTCCCTTGAACAACAAAATCGTATCAATAACTAATGACAACATACATTGCAGGAAAGGTGTGTCATGGCCTGGATAACCTTGCAGGCCACAGGAAATGTCCCTTTGCCTGAGTACCCTAGGAGAACATAAAAGGAAACATCCCCTGTTCAAAAACTGACAGAACCTGCCACCCATGCTGATGGGTGCCAGGATACAGGGAAAGCACAGGCTCCCTATTACACGGGGAGGGAAGATGGTGGTACTGACCTTGAGGGTGGGCTATAGGCCGATGAGCAGAAATAACTTAACTTAGACCTCATGCTATGGAGTTTGTTGACCTAATTCTTTAAGAGGGTCAAGAAAGAACATTTCCAAATAATTTAAGTATCATAAAAATGCCTGATATCATTTCATTATAAACATTAGTTATTCCTACATGACTCCAGAGACATTTGGGATCTTACAGTGCATTAGAGACCCTCTTATGACCAGCAATTACCTCACAGATGCTGAGGGCTTTAGTGACTGCTGGGATCTGTGCTAACACTACACACGGCCCTAAAACATCTGCTTCACCTCTCTGATACCATGTTAGTTTGATTTCTCGTCACTGTCAGAGAGGATTTCAACTCTCTGATAATATCGTGCTTGCTTTAACAAGGGTCCAGCACTAACAGTGTGGAATAGTGAGTGCCACCTCAGTGCCTGCACAGCCCAGGACTCTCACTTCCCTGGTGCTCAGGAGAGACTGTCACACTGTCACCCAGGGTCTCCAGAGCTCACTTGTGTCCTGGCTGCTGCTGTCTAATTGCCCAACTCTACTCTTTACCTACTGTTCATCTTGGAGTACTGCGAGTGCCACGTGCCACCCACCTCATCCACTGCCCAGACAGCTTGTGCAGTCTGCCCTGGCATCTCTGGGAGAGGAGTCCTTCCTTTGCTCATGCCTACTTCTCGAGGAGAAGAGAAGAGTAGAGCAGTCTGGTCTGGGTCTGGCTAAGCACCCCCGCCCCAGCCTGGCACACTCTTTCTGATTCCCCAAGTCTGGTAGACTGGACATTTCACATTGGGGAAGAGGACAGATACTTGGAGAACTGAATCCTGGGGGCCCTCTCTGCTCAGTGCTGTGTGGTTAGCGTGGCAGACACCAGCCTCACCTGCATCCTAACAGCAAACAGGCTTTATGTTACCAACCTAGAGGCTGTGGACCATCGAGCTCAGTGGAATCAAGAATAAAACTGAAAGCAGTGCCCACAGGTATGTGACAGTAGCTGCTGGACTCTGCACAGTGAGGTACCGGCTACATACACAGCAGGGCACGGTGTAGGTCCCTGTCAGAGGCCCTCATCACACAAGGCAAAATAATATTCATTTCCCTTGAACAACAAAATCGTATCAATACCTAATGACAACATACATTGCAGGAAAGGTGTGTCATGGCCTGGATAACCTTGCAGGCCATGGGAAATGTCCCGTGGTCACCACTGGTCAGGTGAGCAGCCCACAGAATGGAACTTAGGACAAGGATTGAAAATAAACAATCATGATTTATTTACTTACTAGGAGAGTTGTGATTCCATTAAATAAAACACGTTGATATTCAGTAAGGGTCCTCTATCACCCGAGTCTCTTTTAGAGCCAATGCTATATGATCCACTCTTTCTCCTGCGTCCACCTGAAAGCCAGCAGCATACTCTCCTGCATATCACAGACCCATGAGCAGAGGTCCCCAATGCTCTCAGACAGTGGCTTCACTTCTAACCTTGTGGAACCTCAGGCTGAGCTCAAAGGTTGGAACCTCAGGCCATCAGGTGTGACCTGCAGCCAGTCCAGAGTCCTAGGGTGAGACTGGGCTGGCGCTGGGCATGAGCACAGCTGCAAATCAAAGCACATGCCCATCACGGTCCCCCAGAGCTTCAGCACAGCAAGCTGATGGCCACACAGTCTCCAGAGGATCTATGCCTCTCTTCTCATTCAGGGACACGATCACCACTGGCTGCTCCACCAGGCTTTGTGATTACTGACCAGAAAACCTAAATTAAAATGAAGGTGTCAAAAAACAGCTTCAGAATGGCCTTGAAAACAAGTTGAGAGTGTCGTGACTCAGTCTCCTGGCTCTGGACATGCAGTCCCAGTGAAGACCAGGAGCCTGCATCAGGAGCAAACCTGATGTACACAGCCAGAGGGAGGGGCACCGGCCCAGAGCAAATCAGTCGTTCTGCCAGAGGTCTTGTCAGGAGCTGTCACATACAACTAAACAAAAGCATCAAGTCCAGCTTCATAATTACTACTCTCCTTCCCCCGGAAACAACTTATCAAACTCCAGGAAGACACCCTATAGGAGTCTCACTCATGCTCAGGCATGTCCTGAGAAGAAAAGACACTCAGTGTGTGACTATGTCAGATCAGGATGGGTTCAGACCCAGAGAAAGCAGTAGCCAGCAATGTTCACAATTACATACGTGAAGTATCTGTAAACACTTTTTCTAGCTTACAAAGCCATAGAACAGTGACATGGCATTGGCCTGTCCCCAGGCAAATTTACCATCCACAAAATGAATAAACACAGCATGACCTGCAATGAACTTGCCCCGACTTGGTGAATGGTGATTTGTCAGGGTCTTTTAAAAACAGATGTTAAAAATCTGTCCAATTCCTCCCTCCCCCTTCTCTCCTTCCCTTGCATTTTACCAAGTACTGGGAATTGAACCCAGGGCCTCTACACTGAGCTACATTCCAGCCCATTTTTATGTTTTTGTTCTGTTTTGTTTTAATTTTCAGATAGGGTCTCCCTAAATTGCCCAAGGTAGGCTCAAACTTGCACTCCTTAAGTGTAAGGGCCAAACATGAGATTTTTAAACCCTGAATAAAAGCACTATGGAACTCTATTAATCGTGCAACCAGATGTGCTCTTGCTAGCTGAGACACACCAAACCAGGTTAAAAATGACACAAGTCCCAACTCAGCAGAGGTTATACTACAGTACAATGGCATCACACTTCTCAACTACAATAAAGGCACACAGTGGTACTCCGGGTTCACGTACTTCATTTGTTCCACAACTCAGAACAAGATGGCCACATCTGAGTTCATGTGGGAAAGATTGCCATGGTTGTGTTCGTCATCTGATGCAGAGTTCACAAACAAAAATAAAATTTTGCCAAATGCTTTTGTTTGTATGACTGAGATATTACTGTATTTGGGGAAAACTAGGGAGAAAATATTCCAAGGCATTTAAAATAAATGATCTTAAAAGAAGGATGGGAAGGAGCTCCCAAACTTGGAGAAACACAGATACAAGTTCACACACACACACACACACACACCCCAGCCCACAGGCTGTACACACCCCTTGCTCATCAAGCTTGAGTAGCTGCTCTGGGACCTTGGGAGAGCTGGAAGCCTGCCGCAGGCACTGGATGCTGAGCTCTGGGATGACATATTCCAGAACTTCTTTGAGGGGCAGTCCGCGGGTGGTGCCATGCCGGGCAGTGGAGGGCACAGCATCCTCCAGGATGGCTCCTCTCAGGGTTGTAAGCTGCAAGGAAACATAAGGTTGCAGTCAGTTCTTGGTCACCTGTGTGGAGGCTAGGAAACACAAGACAGCAGTCAATATGAGGTCCTGGTTGTTACCTTGAAAATGGAAGAAGAAAAGCAAGGCTTTCTGAGGGGGGAGGATGGGACCACAGTGCCACATTTGAAGGTGCAAATCAGTATTTTCCCTTTTTAAATGGAAATGATATAAAGGGATCAAGAAGCTAGAGAGGCTGAAATAATCAGCTGTGTACCTAAGGAGGAAAAGTGAAGCAGAGCAATGCCATGAAAATTAAGACCTTCTTGTACCTCTGGCCCCATGGAAAGCCACTCCAAGGAGAGACGGCATTATAGCCCTGGCCTCACTATCTCTCTTCTTCTCCTCCTTTTCTCCTACCTCCCCATTTGTCTACCTCTGTTCTTTTCTCCTACTCCTTTTCTTGTTTTTAATTTCTACGCTGAGCTTCCTGAGGTTGATGGTGGACAGTTAGTGGCACTCATGTCGGAAGATTCAGGACTGAGAAGACAACCATGGGATTGTGTCCCATGGTTTGTGACACGACCTCAACCACACCATGAAGGTGGTAGGGTTGTCATTTTGAGCACCGTCTCAGAACTAAGATGCTGAGAAAGCCCTGCTCTGCAGCCCAAGGCCTGGTTCTGACTTACTTCTCTGTTTCTGGGGATTGAGTGTCGTCACAAGTAGACGCAGCATTTGAAGAATGCTCCTAACACAGGCCACCAGGCCACCTGCTTGGTGAGAATGCTCTTGGCTTGCTCAAGCCTCACTGGCTACTGAGTGTGTGGAAAGCAACCATGACCGTGACTGCTGATGAAAAGGAAGCATTTCTGATTTTATTGAATTATTCCACATGGAAACAGCCACCTGTGGCTTGGAGCTATTGAACTGGATGGCATGTGTCTCATCCTTGAACCATGCTGCTCTGAGAGCAGCTGTGCAGATCCAGCACAAAGATGGGGTCACTAGGACCCACATACACCAGATGACATGCACTCATACACACTGCAGAAACCGAAAGAAAAAGGCTCTTTTTTTCCATCTGAACTGGAAAATGTAAACTGAAACACATATTCCAGAACTTTTTTTCCATGGTGCTGGGGAATTAAACCCAAGACATTGTGCATGTCAAGCAAGTATTCTGCTACGGAGCTACAAACCCAGCATTTCCTCCTGGCCTGGAACTTGTGATCCTCCTACCTCAGCCTCCCAAATAGCTGGGGTTATAATTGTACCCAGCACATCCTGTAATATTTGCCAAACATTAGTATATCCCTCTAATTATAGTGGGAAATGGAACTAAAACCTACATTGCAGAGCAGATCTAATTCTTCACAGAAGCCAGCATCACTGCCCACTTAGTTCCCCACACTACACCACTGTGTAATGATCTCACTTTTCAGGAAACAAATATAGGCCAGAAACTAAACTAGGTCCTCCACACAACGAGGTGTGGCAGCCAGTGCTGCTACACTAGAGTGACAAAAAAACACTCATTAAATACCCACCCCCCTGTAACTACCTAATTCTCTGCATTAGATTTTAATATCATTCTCAAACCAGATATGAATTGTGTAGTTCACACGCATTCTCAGTGTCTCAGCTCCCAAACCTCTGTCTTTATCACATTATCCTTCCTTGCATATATGCTGGCACATCCACGACAGGTTTCCAAATTTTTCATTTGGAAAAAATCCTGTAACCTCCTTTCCAATTACCTTAAATGTTGCCATCACAAAGGAAATAAATTCAATGCTATATATAACACACACTAAAGCGGTACTGCCCATCGTGGCCCTGACTTTTGTCTGGACCATTAGAGCAGCCTTACCTCACTTGTCCTGAAAGCCACCCTGTAGTTGAACTGGGACCCTTCTTTCTCCTTGGTGTCTTCCACCTTCTCCCTGCGGATGCTGACTGCCACAGGGCCAAGGTTTTCGTCTATTCCAAAGTAGTTCTGGTGTTCTAGAATGCAAGAGAGCAGAGGAATGAGAAAGAAAGCACCGAAGAGCAGGAGGGGCATCTCTTTGTGCAGCTTAAACACCATGATCCCAACATATGTTTGATTGAATTTTCTGGTTTCCAGTTCAGACTGTACTCTTCCATCTTCACTTCATCTCATTTTCTCTTTCTTCCTCCTCTGCTTCTTGCTAGCTCAGAGGAGCAGAAGACTCGCCCCAAAGCTGTAATTTGCTGTTCTGTGGACAGTGCCACTGGGAAGAGTGTCTGTCACTCCTTTTAGACACTGCCAAGAGAGGGACAGAGCTCCTCATAGAATCAGCACCAAGTCAGCTCCCTATTCCCCAGGATGCCCTGTTGGACTGAATAAAGGTGCCAGAGGTTTCTTGGGGAGCCACTAAGACCAGCCAGAATAATCCCGGCCATCAATGGAGTGGCAAAGGTTACTCCCGTATTACATTGTTATGCAAATACCTCAGGTGTAACAGAAAATCCAGCAGGAGAAAACATGGAAAGGGTATTAGGCAGCCAAGGTCAAATTCCATCTACAAATTAAGTAACCTACTTGTGTGGATGTTAGCTAGTCATTTATTTTCCATAAGCCCTGGTCCTGGAGAGGGTTCCAGAATCACAAAATTCCATTCCACAGCAGGAACAGACCTGGGGCTTCCCATTCACTGAGTATGGATCCTCCAAGGCCCTGTGATCATCAGTCTCCCACTCACATATGCAATAGCATCGTGCCATGCACCGCTCAGCAGTGGGGATGTGGAGAACGTTCCAGGGTAACCCCTGCTCTTGACGCAAACGTCCCAGTTAGACCTCTTTTGTGGCCCTGAGCTCACTACTCTGGGCGATCCCCCAGGACTACAGATAGCTTCCAGGAGTGAACTCTGCTGAAAGCGGTCAGAGATGCTTCCTTACAACTTCCAAACTTTGTTTCCTCAGAAATGGCCCAAATTTAAAACAACACAACAGCTGCTGCAGTCTGACCATACAATACGGAGGGTGCTTATTAATGCATCCTTGAAAATATGCCTATTTTTAGCAGCCTCATACCAGTGATTCATGTGGAGCAGCTGGTCGAGTTGACCTCAGGTGCTACACATTCATCTCTTAATGAACCACCACAGGCTGGTTCTCCAAGGTGTACACTCACAAAACCCATTCCTTTGCCCTACGTGCAGAACACCATAATCTATTCCTTCTGAATGTCACCTTAACGGTTTTACCCAATCTTGCCTCTCACTTTTTTTGTTTTGTTTTGTTTTTATTTTGTGGGGCTTGGGGTTGAACCCAGGGCCTTCACACTGAGCTATATCCTTGGCCCGTTTTTATTTTGAGACAGGGTCTTGCTGGGCTCAAACTTACAACTCTCCTGCCTCAGCCTCTGATTCTTTAGTTTTTAGTCCCAAAGAAACACAACATAGGAAACATTTATGAACCTGAAGAAATCCCAGGGCTTCTCCCAAGGCTTCTAGTTATGTTTATGCTGCAAGCCACAGAAATTTTGGAGGAATCTGAAGTATTACTGAGAAAGCAGAGAAAAGGTGAATCTGTCATGGGAAGGCAGGCAGGCTGGCCTCAGTCAGTGCTAACACCAGCCAAAGACACTATAGGACTGGCTAGACCTTGAACGGCAAGCCATTTACATCCCTCCTGCTTGGAAACAAAATGAGATTAACACTGACATTATTTCCCTTTAGAACCAGTCAGAGCCAGGGGTATCAGGGAGACTATTTTAGGGGCTGAAAGGTGAATTATTGACCAATGCAATCATTTTTTAAAATGAGAAATGCTTCCCTTGAGTATGGTGTATACTGACAAATGCCAGGGTAACTATTACAGAGATAACTCCAGTGAAATTAACATCCAGAAAAAAAGATCTTGGTCTGAGGAGAACTGAGCCAGAGGACATTGTTTCTGATTTTAATCAACATTTTAAAAATATTCAAGGAAAACACAGTTTAAAGTTCAGGTCTACTTTAGACAACTGTCTTCATTTTATCATTTCTTAGACTGGCATTAGTGACAGGTGGGCCCATGGCATTATATTAGACCTTGTGGAAAACAACTTTAAACTTATTATTGACTCAGTTTAGAGTTTGCTAAGTTATCCCAACAATAGCATTCACTTTTATCTCAATGGGTTATTGATCAATATCCAAATGAATTAAGAAAAATATTTCAAAAGCACACAAAAACACACTTGGCCATCAGGCAAAAAGCTTCCATTTTAGGACACTGCAAGAAGTCATTTGCAAAAATACTCAAATCAGCTCCATATATGGTATCTGATGAACCCTGTAATATGAACAAAAGAGCTTCAAATTATTTTAGGAGGAAAATGAATAAATAAAAGTAAGAGCCCCAGATGAAGTGAACCAAGTCACTAACTCTGATACCTAACAACTAAAAACCATCACAAGGTCAATGTCTCATGTTTGGCTGGTGTCAGGGACAGAAAGCAGACCCAGGGCTGCCAGCAGAGAAGAGGCTGACTAGAGAAACATGGGGAATATACTGGGGTGTTGGTGGTGCTCTCCACCTTGACAGTATCACATTCTCAGAACTGCACACCAGGATGGAGGAGCTTTACAGCACATAAAGCAAACCTTTGTGATGATTAAACTCGCCTGCATTAGGAACCCGCTGGAGAGGGGCCCGGACCACGGCGGCACTACACTGATTGTGGATTAATTCACTGATATTCACAGCTGAACGGGCTGTTAGAGGTGGGGCCTGAGTGGGGGTGGGGGTGGAAGTGCCTTTGGAGGGGGTATCTTTCTCTGGTGCTCTTCCCCTGTGCTTTGCTTCCCAGCTGCCATAAAATGAGCATCTTTGCTCTGCACGCCCTTCCACCACGCTATTCCTGCCTTGGAGCCAGCCAATTATAGATTGAATCTCCTGAAACCATGAGCCAGATTAACCCTCCTTTAGGTTGTGGGTATCAGGTATTTTGTTCTAGTCCTGGGAAAGCTGGTCAATACAACCTTCATTTTTAACAATGGGGGTGTAAATGGGAGAAAGAGCAGGTGGTCCTTGGAATGGACAGAGCCTTTCACACAAGGATTCGTCACAATCTTTTCGCTCATCTCTGCTGCCTGTCCATGGGGCTGATACCTATTCCCCAAGTAACTGTCTCTCCTTCCCCTTTTCTAAACTACCACTTAGTTCTCTACTCACCTAAACTTTCTTCACACAAATGCTCTGCTTGAGGTCTCCATGGAATCCTGTTGCCAAGTCTAATTGGCACCTTCCAGGCTGGGTTGCTCCAGGATTGCCTGTTGAGCTGGACAACGGGAGCCACTTTCTCTGTGCTGGGGCCTGCCACCTCCTCTTTAATTACTGTGAGATCTCCTTTAGAGGGAGGCCTGCCCGTCCAGGTCTCCTGGGTGTTTCCTCCTTGGCTTTCCCTTGTACCATGATTGCTTCCCAGGGCTCTATCCACGGCCCTGGAGGGCCTTCCTTACTGTCTGTCTTTATAGGTCTCTGTGTGTATGTCTGCCATCCATCTTCCCATCCACTCTCCCATCTTTTCCTCTAAATTCCTCAGTAATGTCACCCCAGACTTCCTCTTGGTTACCCCAACCCACAGAGGTCCACAGACAGGCACAGGAGCAGGTCACCAGCTTCTGACACACACTCTGCCGCCTATGCCTCCAGGCCCAGACTTCTACCTGCTCCTCTTGTCTGGAAGGTCTTCCACTCTTTTCAGTCCTACCATCATTTTCACTACAAATACTCTCCTCACCTCCAGGAGAGGCTGAATCCTTCAACTTGTGCATCCCAAAGCCTTCAATCACAGAGCCTAATTAATGATAGGTGCTTAGTAAATTGTTCTTGAATTATGGCACTAAAGTAGGATCATAGAGCATTGTGCAAAGTAATAGTCATATCTAACCTCAACTAGGAACATCAAAATAAAACAAGGAGGTAGCGTATATCATGTCTGGGGTGATGGGACAGTATGACAGGTCCTATGGATGAGAGATGCAGCAGGCTATCCTAGAAGATCATCCTGGCTTCTTGAAATAGAAAGCTGAGGGCACATGCACCTGCTGGAATTTATGTAGTGTATTAGTGTCTTACTCCTGCTGTAACAAAGTAGTTCAAACTTGCAGCTTAAAACAGATAAAGTGGACTGTATAGACCGGGCCTGCAGAAACCCAGTGGTTAACTAAAAGCAAGATGAAACTTAGCATTTCTGCCTTCATTTTAAGTCTGTCTCCTTATTACCTTAAAACTCTGGGTCAGGTCCACACATACGCAGCATGTTAATCAGTTAAGGAGTGTCTGCCTAAAAACTGGTAACAAAAGGTTAATTAGCCCTAAATTTACCTAGTCGACCTCACTCCCATTCAAGATTAAGGATAAGAATAATTAAAGTACAATATTTTCAAGATTTGCAGGGACAGTCAACTGCCAGCTTTCACAAGTCCTGCTCCGGATGCCCTGGAGTGGTGTCTACAAGTCTCCAGTCATTGCCCTAAACCTGTAGGAACAGCAGAGCCTGGCAGAGCTGATGATCCTGTGATGAGACTGTCCTAAGTGGGAGCGATTATAGAATCAAGGCTGGCCCCCTACAAGCAGGAACAATGATCTCATTTCCCAAATTGCCCCCTTTGAGCCACAGACTTCTCCAAAGAGATCCTGCAGAACTAGTCCTGAGAAAACCATCAAGCAGACTAGACCTGACCAGGATTACCTACCCTGCCAGCTATGCAAAGCCTGAGGCTATAACCACTCCCTCCCATCCCTGCCTTTGTTCCCCTTTTTTATAAAACCTCAAAGTTCCTGTCAGGCCCTGGAAGACAGGTCTTGAACCTCTTTATCTGTTCCTTTCCACCTCCCGGCCAGGCTGTTTAAAGCTCCTTTCCTGTCCTTTGGTGATGCTTATCTCCTTAGCTAGAGTTTATGATGGGTGCCAAGCCTGGTCTGTTGTGACCCCCAGATATAGGGCTTTCACCCTAAAACTCCAGCATGAAGACAAGCTTCCTGCTGCCAAATGACACTACCCTGTTGACTTAGAGCTTTTATGCCTTGTAGCTATTTTCTGAGCAACCGGGCCATGCTTCTGGTTTCAGCAAGGAATGCAGTAGGGTACCTGAGTGTGTTTCTAAAGAAATCAAAATCTTCTGGATATGGGACATGCTGTCCAGCCTTTACACAGGGGATCTCCACAGACTATGAAGATGTAAACACAGACTGCTCCTCACAGAGCCTCCAGGAAGGGACAAACTGAGCTCTTCCAAAGCATATCCTGGGTCCCTTTCAGGAAAAATCTGTGTCAATCTCACCTGAGTGAACTCCCTGGGAGCGGTGTGCATCCAGACCCTCCCTCCCTCCCTCCCCCCACAGCCTGTTCTTATTTTTAAGCTGATGATTTCCATAAAACTGCTTCATGGATGAATCAAATGAAATCCTTCCTCGGCAGAAGGAAAGCTGTAAAAAGATTGTTGAGACGCTGAATAAAAATTCACATATCATGCACATATAACAACAGCATAAAGATTGAAAAAAAAACCCAGTTAACAAGATTGCAGTGTAGAAAATGAGATTCGGTGCAACTTGGTAGTGCATTCTGGATGTTCAGTGAAGAGGAAAAAATTCCTAACTCCAAAGAGAAAAAGGGGTGGGAGGTGCCCAGGGGCCCTGGCCCATGGCTCCTTCCAGATTCTGCAGTCTCTTGGAAAAGACTTTTATCTGGTAGGTTACCAATGCCTTGAGCAGGTAAGGACCACTACTCCATATATCTGGGCCAGGTAAAGCACAATTTACAAATGGACCAAAGCCACAAGCAAGGGGCTCCGTGCCCTACAGTCTTCTGCTTCATGTGTGTGCACACCAGAGACTGCTTGACCTTTGTTGCAACAATGTAGCTTAAAGGTTCTTTGTTCTCTGAACAACTCAGCATTTGGTCATTTCATTGTGCTAATCTGGGTCACATGCAGGCTGCAGCAGGGTGCTCTCTGAATTCCTAAGAGCTACCCGGCCTCACCTTTTCCTCCATAGCAATTTTGAGTATGCATTTCAGATCAACTTCCCTGCTGTCCATCATTCTAACAGTTACAAAGAAAAAGCGAACGGGTGAAGCACAGTGGGCTCTTGACTCACAATCTCAATGGACTCAATTCGTTTGAGAGGGCTGGTAGTTACTCGAGTTAGTCAAATGAAGGTTCAGACTCCTCTACACAGTCTTCAAGGTCTCTCTCCTCTGTACAAGCATCTCTCAGTGTCCTTAGAGAGACACTGGCCCAGGATTTCTAAATTAACCCCACACAGGAAAGGATGTTGTAATGTTCCTTCCAGACTCTTTAAGGATTAAATCTGTATCTGAGACCATCAGATACACAAGCACCACAAGCACAAGTGGCCAGTATTCGGGTCATAACTCAAGATTTAAAAGTTAAAACTGAAATTATGGTGGTAACTCATGTTGTTCATATATCAGTCTGGTCATAACTCAAGGGTCCACTGTATAACACCTGCCTCTGCAGGTAGCAGCATAGGAGTTACTTCACAGCCTATTGAAATCCTGTGTACTCTGCCCATGCTTCCAAGATCACATCAATGAACTCACTAGGCTAGGAAAGAAGACAGATTTTTGCTGTGTAAATGGATGAAGTATTAACTAAGCTTAGAAAATCTATTATTTTATTAAAGAGAAAATAATAAAATATTTAAAATATTACTTTCTTTTACAATCAACTCATTTCCCTATCAATGAGGAGGCACAACTATGACCCCATTTTATAGACAAGACTGAAGCTGAGGGGTCAAAGGCTCCCTCAAGGTCACAATCTAGTGTGAAGGTCAGGATGCAAACCGGCAGCCAGGCTCTAGAGCTGGCAGAGAGCAACTCCAGGGCAGGAAATTCACACAGAGGTTTAAGGGACTGACAATCAGCCAATGCAAGTGAGTGAACACAACTTATAGAGAGGACAACAGATCTGCCCTGAACCTAAGGGCATAAAAATACAATTTTTAAGGAAATCAAAAATTAAAAAATGAAAGAAGAGAGAATAATACAGCTGTCTCAAGGGTTCCTTTACTAATCTGTAACTGGAGGATTAGGAATATTTGCTCAAGGGAGGAAGAAAACACTCTGAGGGAAAGGCGAGGAGGGCCCAATGATAATGGATACCTGTCCAGCCTTTCTTCCGCAGCTGGGAGGGGGATTGTCTTTGGACCTAAACACACACAGGGCAGTCATTACTAAGCTTCCAGACTCTCTGAGATCTTATACTCTAAAGATCTTTACCTCCTTACTGTCCAAGAAGCAAAGTGACAGGGAGGCTTTGTAATTAACGAGCCAGACCCAAACTGCTTCGAAATACTGTCTCTCTTCTTCTCCCAGGGACACAGGGTACACTTGCTCCTTTTCCACCATGACTGATGAAGGCCTCTGGAGGCAAAGGTCAGCAGCAGGTCTAAAGCAGCTCACAGACCTCCACAGGGCCTTGGGGGTGCAGGGGATGGGACCCACCTAACTGGATCCCTGCAGAGAGAAGGCGGCATTTTCATGTCAGACACTCAGAGCAATGTGACAGCAGCCACAGGGGGCTGAGGACCACCTGCAGCTGGGCAGCTCCCCCTGCCAGGAGCCTCTGGAAATCAATGGGACCTCTGTCTGTGGTGGTGATACTAGTGGGGGAGACAGGGCGAACACCCAGTGGACTGTGTCCTCTGGGAGAGGAATATATTTCTTTGAATAGGGCTACTGTTGGATGGCACTTCATTCACCCACATGAATTTAACAGTGTCCAACTCCCTGTTAATTTTTGTTAGTAACTGTGTAAACCAAGAAGAAAAAAAGCCACCAAGCATGAAATTCAAAGCAAAGGTAGCCAAGTATCACTCGGCGGTAAGGCCTCCTTGACATTAAAGGTGTGCCTGGCCCATGAGCACCATGTTGGTGACATGGAGGAAAGGTGTCTAGAACAGGGTGGCAAGCTTCACCAGACACTTCCCCCAGGACCCACAGCCACATGGCCCTCACTACTCTCTCTTCATCTTTTAACCATTAACACCAAATACTACCCTTTTAAGTGCTGCCGCAGTGTTGTGGACACTGGCTTCTTTCTAGAGGGAAACATCTTACACAGTGATTTAAAGGGGAGGGGAGATGTGATAGATGCTGTGCTGAGCCCTTTGCAGCCGGTCTGTACATCAGTAGCCCACTTTACAGATGATTAAATGGGCCAAAGTTCACAGACTTGCCCCAAAGAAGCTGGAATGTGGTTCCCCTGTGCCTCACCCATGGGCCTAGGGTTATCAAGGTGGCCTTCCAATCACAATCACAACGGATGGACACTTCTAGGCAAAAAGACAACCAAGAAGGATGTTCTTTTTATTAGTTCATTTCGTAGTTTTATGCATATCAACCTTCAGTTAATGTGCAAATGGCAAACGTCAGCCTCAAAGAAAATGGAGAGTGGCCAAAGAGCTGGATAAGCGTTGCTAGAATTAATGAAGTTGAAGTTGTGTACAGAATGGAGGCCTAGAAAGATGCCTTGGACTCTCACAGATTCCAGAGAAAAACTTACTCTCAGGTAGTATCAATAGCATGGCTGAGGCCTGGCCTCTAGAGCCCAGGGCTGGCACCTTGGGGTGGGGAGGACTTGGAATGGTTGGTTTCACACCTGAAGTGATGCAGCTTCTGTGGGAGCCCCATTCCACTCAGGAGCAGCCAGAACCTCTTTTTTTTCTGGAAATTTCCTGCAAAAAGAATCCCATACTGCCTCTATCCCAGAAGTCTTGTGAAGATAACATGGCAAGGAGCAATTAAGAGAAGTCCTCTCTGGCACATTCTTTTTCTAACATACCAGGACTCCCCAAAGTACCAGGCCAGGGGGAGAGAACTGATCAAAGCAAGATGGCCTTTTCACGAACATAGATAACTCTCCCCCATAAGCCAGTTCGTGGCCTCCATGGGGGAATTCCAAAATATGCATATTTCATTTCTTGGACTCCCTGCAGAAAATCTCTAGAAGAGGTTTGACATCAAGGTCATATTTATAGAGTATGGCAGTGCCAGGGGCCTGAGAACCCAGAACACTTTATACCTCAGACCAATGTGCAGATCTTAGGAGTCCAAAGGGAATGTCTTTTGCACCTCAGTAAAGGTAGGAGACAGGTAAATTCCAGGGCTTCACAACCTCATGCCCCTCCCATGAGCCCAAGAACAAGCCCCAGAAGGACCGGAGTAGCTCATGCCCCTCACTCTCATATGGACTAAAGCGCAACGTGGAGCAGGCTGTTTATGGGAATCCTCTGGTGGCTCAACCAAGCAAAAGAAACTGAACCTGCAATGCTCCAGGACCCACCTGGGCTGAGGACAGGACAGTCCCTGTCCAAAGGGCCTTTATGGTGACCTCTTCTGCTCGGGGCAGCCTCAGAAGAGGGGACATCACGTCCACCCTGAGTTTCAAGCCAGCCAAGGGCACCAGCCTTTCTTCCTGGCCATCGCTAGCAAGAGGAAGGGATGTTCCTGCACGGGCTGTGCCACTGGTGAAACCCACTCCTCAAAAAAGCCATCTCACAAAGGCAGTGGACAGACCTGTCTGGGCAGGTGATGCCACCACTTTATGGTGGGAGCCACTCCCCACATAAATCTTTCTCAAAATCATAATGCTTTCCAGTGACTGTCATGAGAGACACTTTGGCATGAAGAGCAGCCTCTTCCCATTAACCGCCTAGTGAAGAGCAAACTGCCTCATTAAAGTTTGTTCTTTAAACATCTTTCAGTGACTGGAAGCTGTTTAATGCTTTTGAAAATGAAGTTTCACGTAGAAGAGAACAAAATAAAAGGTGCTGCAGAAAGTATCAAAAGATCCCTAAAGCCAGTTTCCAAAGAGAACTCTGAGAAGGGAAAAAGAAAGAACAGGAAGAAGCTGTCTGCAAAGCCCAGCCTCTGTGCCAGTGAGAGTGGGGAACGCGCTTCAAACACAGCGATGTCCTCATACTCAGGTTAAGCTCCAGGCAGCAGGCCCCACTCAGCCAAAAGCAGCTACGATGATTCAAGGCTGTTTCTATCTGCCTGCCTGCACACAGCAGAGGCACCTTGACCGCCTGACCACTCAGGAACCTGGCCCTGCAGTGCTTCTATCCCTAATGGCCACACATAGCAGAAGCAGCAGCAGCAGCAGATGCTACCACAGCCAATTTAGCTTTTAAGTCTGGGCCACATGGGACAAGCTAAATGTAGAGGAAGGGCACAATTCACAGTTGCACTGAAGAGCAAGTACAAACTCGGCCATTTTCTCACCCATGGCCGGTCACACCCCAACTTGGGCTCTTTGGGGCCTCATCCTCAGCACAGTTACAGAGCCCTGCACACATGGAGGCCCCAGAGATCTAGGCCTAATCCCTGGTTTTTCAAGCTCTGCAAAGCTGCCTGGTTCCCAGATCTTCAGGCAAGCCCCAAACTGGAGATGAGGCCAACGTCACTGGACTGCCACCCTGTGTGTCTGTGTCCACCCACAATTCAGCCATGGGGAGGCTACATGCAGATTCTGCTTTGGCCTTTAGTAACATCTGATTTCACACTCAAATCTAAGTAGTCTGATGATGTCATTTCCAGTTCCCACAAAGATGCTAAGGAGCAAGTTAGAAAAGGTAGGGGAAATAAGCAACTGAAGAGTCCTCTTCAAGACTACCAAGAAGATGAGAATCCAAGAGCAAAATGGCAAAAAGCATTCCAAGAAGTTAACAGAATCTAGCAATCAGAACCACCTCCCAGGATAGAGCTGAGGATGTGGAGTAGTTCGATGTAGTGATCCTGGGGCAGGAAACAGCATTAGAGAGGTGCTGGCCCTAAGGATGTGTGCAAATATGAATATATACAACTTCTATTTTCTGGTATTCCAAAGATAAATCACACACTCTTTACAAAACTCAGCCAGCCAGAATGGCTCATTACTTGAGGGCTTTAGGATATGACAAGCCAAATAGACTATTTTACGGCTAGCACTGGCAGCCACAGCCCATCGGTACAAACAATCCTAATGAGGAGGCCTGTTCCTCTTCTTGAGCAGGGTCTGATTACAGGCTGCCCTGGACAGCCATGAGAGTCCCGGTCAGTTCACCGCATAGGCCTGCACACAGGCCAGGGGATTCTGGATTGTGCCGACATGGGCAGACACGAAACCAGGCCTAACTGCAAGAGGAGTAGGGAAAAGAAGATGCCCTGGGAACTGAGACCTGGTGACAACATGGGTTCCTCCCATAATGTCTTCCACTTGGGGACACAGGACAACTCAAACTAAGAGACCAACAGGATACAGATATGCAAGTATCTTGTTTATTAGCTGAATCGCTCATAATCATTTCTCTGATTTATATGATTTCGTATTATAACTACAGGTGACAGGTTAAATATGGACTGATTTTAAAACAGGGGGGAAAGAAATTAATTTAATAACTGCAATTTATATGGCAAAAAAATTCTTTCATGTCTATAGTCCATAGGAATAGGTAATAAAGAGGCTTCCAAGTGATGGTAATGTTATAAAGGAACTCAATGGGACAGAGTGACTTCCTCAGGTCTCAGCTACCCCCCCAACTCATTCCAAAATCAAAAACCAGAGCCCAAAACAGCATACATATATTCATGATATAAAAGGGTGACCAGTTCATCTTACTATGAGACAGAAGCAGGACCTTCAGAAACCACCTCTGCCTTCTCAGGTGCTTTGCAAGTTGTACTTTAGGAAAAAGAGACAGGTAAAACCAAACACAGGAAAACAGCCCTGAAAAATCAAGTGCCCCAGAAGGAAGGGGCAAAGGAGACAGGTGCCCCAAACATGATGGCAGTGAAGGACATTTATGTCAACTACCAGGGGCAAAGGGGACCAGATGGCAGTGAGGGACACCATGTATCATGGCACATGTTCCTGACACATATGTGAAGCTTGTTTTTCTGGAGATTTTTAGTGGCTCTTGTGTTCCAGGATAACTGAGGACACCTATTTAAAGGCTGTGGGCTCAAGTATATGACTTTGGAAGAATGGATCCTTCAAAGCTTGAAAATGTAAACAAACCAGAAATAATTAACTTTATATGGGTTAAAGATTTCTGAAATAATACTACCAGAGTATTTGTATCTTAACACCTAAGCCCATCTGCAGAACTGCAAAGAAACTAAATTTATCTATTATGCTGATCCACACATTCTCACAACAAGGACTTTGATGCATCCAGTACAAGAAGCATAAAAAAGCCTGAGGGGAAAAGCCCACTGAACTATCCACTTCAAAGAGCATGAGATCAATGCTGAGAGGGACAGGGAAGGCTTAGGAAAAGGGTAAATCTAACATCTGTGATGTTCACAGACTGGCAGAGAGACAAACAGAGGGATAACACACAGAAGTAGAGACAGACAGAGTGAGAAAGAGAAGAATACAATAAGAGATAGAGACAGAGAGACAGATGGATTTGCCATGTTGGGTATCACAAGCTGGCAAAGTCAGAAGTTGGATTTCTAAGGCAGATGTTGGCATGGCCACAGGTGGGCTCAGGGCAGAAGGCAGGCCTGAACCCAGTGGGCTGTAGCAAGCGCAGCCCTGAGGAACTCCCTCCATGCAAAGCTAAGTGCTGTACAGGCCTGAGGACATCACCCCAGGCACCACTGGGAGTGCCTACCTTTCCCATAGAAGAACTTCCGGTAGTAGTAGGCCCCAAGGTCCACGTGCTCGATGATGTAGCGCTTGACCTTCTCCCTGTGGATGGGCTGGCTCTCCCGGGGGACCTCTAGGACTGAGACACCTGCATTGGTGCAGTGGGAGCTGAGGGACGACTCAAAGGAGCAGCTCTCCCCAGAGCTGAAGGAGCCTGAGCAGGCCCGGGAGAGCGCAATCCGCCGGTCACCCTCACCACCAGTCTCATTCCTGAAGTGGGGGCAGCTGAGGACCAGGTCGTTGCTCTTGCCATCGCCCTCATCTGCATCCAGGTTTTCCTTGGAATTGAGGTCCTCTTTGCTGCCCAGTGGAGACTCGCAGCCACCTGCCTGGCCTGCGGCCACCTGGGTCTGTGATGCAGCAGAGGCCCCAGTGGTGATGTTTTTCCTTTTGCCCACATTAGCCCTTGTGGCCATGGCTTCATTGATGTTGAACAGGATGCTCTGGACATCGTAATGTGCAAAGCAACGCTGGCAACTCCAAGGGCGAACTCCCCTGTCAAGGCGGCCCTCTTCCAGGTCAGATGTGAACTTAAAGGTCTCATGCTCGCTCTTAACAGTCCGCAGCTTTCGGAAGAGGGACGTTTCCACTGACTCTGATTTTAATCTGCGCTTAAAAGGCTTGTCCCTGTCCCTCCCCATCAGAAGGGTGCTGTCCATGTAGTCTAATCCTGAGATGCGAACAATCTCTCCCCTAGAAATCTGGGCGGCAGCTCGAAGGCTGGGGGAGATCGCAGGGTCGCAGGGGAGAAACTCTGGAAACCCAAAAGGGCCTACTGCCTTGGGGTCGTAATTCTCCACTCGATACCCCCGGAGCATGGCAAAGAAGTTTTCTCCAGACAGGCCCTGCCTGTCAATGGAGGATGTGCTCCCGTACTCCCTGTGCAGGGCAGCCCCAGTGTTGGGGTTGACAGCACGCTGGTCTAAGACGTCTTCAGCATCAATGTCACTGATGGTGACATCACTGTTGCTTCTCTGTCGTATGGGGTGGAGTCCTCTTTGGGGGGAATGAACAAAGATGTCTCCAATGGTGTACTTGGCCTCTACAAAGTCTAGATCTAGCTGCTCCTCTTGCTGACTATCCCCCTGGTCACTCTGCCCATTCTGCAGGATGGATGTGACGCTGTCATAGCTGGTCTGAGACCGGCTTTCCCAAAGTGTCTTGCAGGTTGACTCCTTAGAGAAGTCTTTTTTGGGAGGCCATTCAGACACTCTGGCTCGCACACCCATTTTAGGCACAGCTGGAGTACCATTGCCCGGGCCACCACCACCACCACCACCCTCACTGGGATTTGAGGCATTTAAAGAAGTAGTAGGTCCCATGTTGCCATTAATGGCTTTAAATTTTCGAGCAAAATAATCATCTGACTGCATGATTCTGGAAGGGTCCATGAACTTTGAAGAGGCTCTGCCGAGCTTGTGCTTCTCTGTATGTGACTGCCTTGGGTCACTCATGTCCACTGAGGAAAGAAGCTCCAAGTTTCATCAGAACAACTGGTGAGAAGCCACTTCCATTGTCTTTACAAGACTAGAATAAATGCAGATATAAAGGCTTGTTCTATGGTGCCTTTTTATCAAAAGCAAACAACATCCTCAGAGTACAGTTCCTCTAAAGTCACCTTGTTTCCCAGTTGTTATGATAATTTTGTCACCTGTTCTTTTCAACAGCATTCCTGGAGAAGTCTGGTCATGAGTATTTCTTTCACCTGAATTAAAAGACAGGAAATAGCCATTAGCAATTGATTTAGTTCAAGTTCAGTACATCCTGCAGACTGTTTCCTCATCTTTCACACCTGCTTCTGTCTTCATCAATTACCCCAAATTGTTACAAAGTCTCATGTCTGCAAGCCACTGTTCACAGTGCTTGGTTTCTCTGGAGCACTTGTGCTCCTCTACAAGGCCAGCTAGAACTCACAGAACCAAGCAGTACACTCTTGCTCTTGGTGAAACTGTACAGGGTGTCTCCCACCCTCACCCACATCTGAGCAAAGAGCACTTTCCCCTTGCAGCACCCAAGACAGTACATCCAAGAGCAGTCTATCTCTAATTGCCGTACACAGATCAGTGACCATACCAGCGGACTTCCAGCCCCATGAAGCCAGGGGTCTTGCCTTTCAGCTGTATGCCAGGCTGCTATCATGCAGCCTAGCTCAAATGAGGTGAGCACGCAACAGGAATAAATCAGCTCCAAGAGTAATACTAAGAGTAACAGTTATGTATGTAATGCATCTGAGTACCATGACATGTTGTTTCAGAGAAGCCAAAATGTCCCACAGCAGGAGAGTCAATACCACTATTAACAAATGAGTTTTTATAATGATCATTCACAACCAAACTGGAGCTTTCGGAGGCCCCTGACAGTGGGAAGGAGTCCTCAAGAATTTGGTGACTCAAAGAGTACAATTTCTAGCTCACTATGCCACAAGCAACCATCAAACAGGCAGGATAAAATGAAGGCAAGTATTAACCCAGGCGCTACAGAAACTTGACGTGATCAACTCTTCAGCTACAAATGTTTTTATTTTCTTTTCTATCTTCAATTAGACAAAAATATTCCCAGGTATTATATATTTTCCCAACTCATAATATGCTCCTATTTCCCAACTCACTGACCTAAGAATGAAAGAACAATTCTACCTCTTCTGAAAATGATGATGGTAGGAAAAGTATAATAAAGCCAATTTCTCTCACCCTTTATGAAAGCATAAGATACAACTGCAAATTAGGTTGGAAAATATTAAAATCTCAACTAGCTAAATAAATAGTGTGCCAACTCTTTCCAGGGGGCCTTAGATGGCTGTGAGATATGTGGAGGTCTCTTGGAATAGCAGGTATTTTCCTATGACAACAGTTGCTTTCCTCCCACTATCAAAAAAAAAAAAATCAGTCTGGGCATGACAGTGTGCTATTTATCCCAGAGCTGTTTCATAACTGAGAAAATATGATATTTTAGGATATGGCAAACAAGGGGAGAATGAGCAGTCAGATGCACAGAACAGAACAGAAATACTGGCCCAGCGTTCTCAGAAAGACAGATAAACAACTACATTTTATCTATTCCACTTAGAATTATTATGTTTAAAAGGATCACAGATGACTGAATTATAGTTATTTCCTGTACAATTTAGGCTATTATCAAATCTGTCCCTGGAAACTGAAAAGGTGACAACAGAGGTACAAAAGAAAACAATTTCTTCTCTCATCTGAACACATTTCAACAGAAATGTGATTCACTCAACTAGGCTGCTACAGAATCTATCAATTCTATCAATAGTTGCTGCTTAAGGAACACAACAAAATTTTAAAGCTTAATAATTACTCCTAAGAGTTGGTACAGTGCTATGAGAATTCTCAACAGGCATTATATCAAACTCACCGAGTTACACACTATTAATTTGGAGATGTTTTATGTGCAAAAGGAAGAATGCTGCCCCACCCAGCACCTAATTTCTGGAAACATAAACAGGAACTGGGTGCTTACCACTTTAGGAAGGTACAAAGCAAACAGCATGTACCAGAGGAAACCAGAAATTAATGGAATGGAAGAAAAGTTGAAAGAACAAACAAATAAAAAATAGTTTTTAAAAAGAGTAGGAAAATAGATATATTCCTTTTTCCAAGCCTCCAAAGAGAGATAGAACATAAGAAAGGAGATATAAGCACATATATGGGAGACATTAAAATAAATACAAATATAAAAGAAGTATACCAGAAGCAAATATATGGCAACAAATTTGAAAACTCAGAGGAAACTACTAATTTCTTAGTAAAACACAAATTTCTAAAACAATAATGAAAAATTTGAATAGACTGATTACCACTGGAAAAAAACATAACCAGATCCTAACTAAAAATGATCTAACAAACTACATAAAATACATTGCTCTGAAACTCCTTTATCTTCCTAAGTGCTATGTAAAAAGTTAATTACCTTCCTTCCTTTTCCATGCTGCAGTACACAGTGAGGCCCCGATATCCTTACAGCACTAGGAGGCAAGGCAGGAAAGTGCTCAAGATGAAAGGGGCAGTGAAGAGGCTGGCCTGTGGCCAATCCTACCTCCTGAGAGCGAGCCGGTGGGCATCTGCCCACACCTATCACCCTCTCACCATACTCCAGTGAAAGTTCTAATTCTAAGCCACTTACAACAGACTGGCAAAAGAACAGAGAAACTATTAAAGATGAAAACTAGGACTAGCAAGGACAAGACATACACCAAGCTGTCAGTGCTAGAAACACTGACCATAAAGTGGTCAGAACTTACTGAGCTCAGATCCTTACTTGAAAATTTATCTTCTGAGATTTCACATCCTTTTAACATTTTATCATTGTTTAACAGATAATAATCAAAATACACAATATTTAGGGCTGGGGATTTAGCTCAGTGGTGCCGCTGCCTGCCTCGCAAGCACAAGGTCCTGAGTTTGATCCCTAGTACCAAAAAAAAAAAAAAACCACAATGTTTATTCCATATCTCTCTTGAAAAAGACACTAATAAATAGTTCCCCCAAAAGCGACTGTTTTAAGACATACATAAGTAATGCAATTAAAAATGAATGAATTTGTGCTGAACTTTATTATTAGGATAAAAACTATAGCAAACTCATATCAACCCCTCAAAGGAATCTGGATATATTCCTTCAACTGTAAATTTTCAAAACTTTTTGTGAAAAGGTCATTAGCCCTAGGGGGGAGCTCCTGATGTCTGTCTAGGACCTATTCTCTTTTACTTCAGGAACTGGTATCTAGAATTCCTTTGAGATATCCTTTAATTTGTGTGGAACTAACTCCACCCCTGACATGTGACCTGGTTTGAACTATCAGAGTAATGCATCCTCTGGCCACAGTGACCATTCTTGAGATGCACCTGGCTTCCATCCCCTGCGTGGACTTGGAGATTTTGACCACTTCAGTTTGCTGAGATTCTGCATGTTACTTAGTCACTTTTTGTCTCCATATACAGTATATCTCTCTACCTCTATACATACATGTGTGTCTCTGCCCACCCCCATTTTCTACACTACACCTCAATCATATTCTACCAAGTGCCTTTCCACTTTTCAAACACCCCACACTCCAGGCTGTTGTCCGAGCTGCTCCCTCTAAATGGGGTCAGCTGCCTGGGTGAAGATGACCATAATTCTTCATCATCTCTGGCCTCCCCAACTAGTATCCCTGTGACCTATTCCCATGACACTGTCCCCTTCCCAGACACTGTCTTCTATAACTAACAGCACTCCCCACTTCCCTCTGTGTGCATCTACACACACACAGACTATGGGCTCAGGACTATGTCATTTCAGTCACTATTCCCCCGACAGTGCCTGGCACTTTCTATTATAGATGTTCAATAAATAATAAGTAAGGTGGAACCCGCCCATCAGCGACCAGCCTGCAGAAGGTGAGGACCTCACTGGCCATGTGAAGCCCCACCCCATCCCACCCTCCTTGTCCCACACCCCCAGCCACCAGCTTAGCCATGCAGCCCTCCTGGCTGTGCCAGTACCTAGTTCCGTACTATAGAGGTACAGGGGGTCATAAAGGCCATTGTTCTGAGCTCCAGAAGATAGAGCAGAAGTGAACAAACAGAAAGAGGGCCTCTCTCAGGCTCCCTGATGAAAACTGAAGCCCACTGGAAAAGTGAAGAGAATCTCTGCAATAAAGGCACACCAGACCACCGTACTTGTTAAGTTGAAGGGATCATCATCTCACATCAGAACCAGGACTGTCTTCAGGGGAAGGGCAGCTGGAACCTGCAGTAGAGCCTTGCAGATTTCAACCCTCAGGAGGACAGGGAGCTCAACTTGGGGCTAGCAGTCAGAAACATGCCTGAATCTCATGAGTCTGTGACTGGCTTGCTGAGACTCATTGACTTATCTCTGCACACTGCTGCCCACATTGTCTATTGTGACAGCAGAGACATACCATGAAGGAGGCCCTTCATTTTTATTTTTTATTTTCAAATTTATTTTTTTGCTCTTATTT
>NW_004624775.1:17374851-17404183 GCF_000247695.1 Heterocephalus glaber | reverse complement strand
TGGAAATCAGTATGGAGATACCTCAAAGAACTAGGGCTAGAGGTCCCATTTGACTCAGCTATTCCCTTACTGGGTATCTTCCCTAAAGAATTAAAAGAATCATACCACATTGTTATATGTGCACGCATGTTTATAACGGCACAGTTTGTAATAGCTAAAGCTTGGAAACAGACCCAGTGCCCATCAACTTAAAATTGGATAAAGAAGATGTGGTTTTTTAATAAAATGGAATACTACTTAGCCATAAATAACGAGAAACTAGAGACATTTATAGCTAAATGGATGCATATTAAGGCCATACTCTTAAGTGAAATAAATAGGGCACACGTGTGTAAATACCGAATTGTTTCTCTAGTGTGAAAAACTGAAAGTGTAATTAAGGCTGAAAACGATTAAAATGAATAGTTGATAATCTGAAATAAGAAAAGGTCCAAAGGGGTAGGGGTGGTGGGAAGGGAAGGGGAAAGAAAAGAAGGGAAAGGAAATATTATAAGAAAAGGAAAAAATGGAAACAAAGTCTTTGTAAATAGGGAAGGGTGGAAGGGATAACGGGAGGAGAGGGAATGGGGAAAAAGTAAGAATCAAGACACATCATGTACAGGTACAAGTACCCAATGATAAATGTAAACATACTGTATACCTAAAAGGTACAAATAAAAGAATTTAAGTGAAAAAAATAAATAGTAAATGAATTAACAGCTTACTAAACAAATACATTAGCAGCAACTGTTTATAACATAAAATATCGAAATGGCATATTTTAAACATGTTCATTATCTAAAGGCAGATAAACATAGGTAGTTGTTAGACTGTAAATTAACACTTGCCAAAAGGCATTTTCCCAAGCCCTTACAACAGGTTACCATGAACATAAAATTCATCAGCTATTCCTCATCAAAAAGGGGGCTTCCCACCCTACTTAGGCAACAGCCACTTGGAGGGCAGACACATCCTCCAACAGTACGGTAGGCGGAGTCTCATGTTCACCTTCTGAGCACCCAACAGTTTCCCTCTTCCCCACAAGATAGGTGAGGATGAGGTAGCAGCGGATCCTAACACTGTCTCTGTATCTTCTGGGCGCAGCAGCTGACCGTGCAGAGCTCCATTCTCTGGGGTGGCTCCCTGGGACTCCATGCATGTCTGTGAATATACTGCTCTAAGTCAGGATGTACAAACACTGAATATCCAGAGGACCTGGTTCTCCTGATACCACACTTCATCCCTGAGTTACTGACGAAGATGAAGCCACATGAAGGAAAAGGCTCCTACAGGCATGAGCCTGCTCTGGTTCCTTCTCAGAGAATGTAAAAAATACTGGTTATCACAGCTTTATATTCCCAAATGAAGAGTTCTCAAACACAGGGCCATGCCATTTTTCCTCAATAAAAACAAAAGTCTATTTAATGAAACGTTAAGAAGGTGCAGCTTGAAGTGGACACTCAAGTATATGTGCACACAGTGGCTCTACCCTACACCTGCTTTGGCCTGCTGCAATTCTTAGGACCCTCACTACTTTCATGTGTGAGTGGCTAAATGAACTCATGCTTCTGAAATGGGTGAGCTTTAAAAATTATACCTGTAAGAAAAGGCTGAGCCATTTCATCCCTCCCCTGGACTCTCCAGGGAAGAGGCAGATATTCTACAGGAAGGGGCAAGACCTCACTACAACTATGTTCAGCGAATTCCCCAAACCAGATTCTGGCAGCCACAAAAAGATACAGGCTCACCTTAGAACTGTCATCACTCAACACAGACCTCTAGATTGTTGATGACTATTTCTTTCTTTTCTCTAATTTTTTTCTTGTGTGTGTGTGTGTGTGTGTGCGTGCACGCACACTGTTAAGCACTGAACCACGACACTGAGCTACATCTCCAGCCCTTTTTAAGGCAGAATCTATGTTGCTAAATTGCCTAGGTGGAGTCTAAACGTGAGATCCTCCTGCCTCAGCCTCCTAGAGTGCTGGGATCACTGAGGTGCACTACTAAGCTCAGCTCCTAAATCAATTTTTCATGTCAAGAACACTGTCCCCAGTAATTTCCAATTACTTTTGCTTTTCATCAAATTCTATGGCTTTTGTTCCTGGGGGTGTGGGGGGATCACAACTGTCATCAGCTCTGTGAGCTGAAAAACTACAAGGATGCCTGTGTGGCCTCACAGGGAGTAGGTGGGGTGGCCCTGCAACAGGAGGAGCTGGGGAGGAAAGAGGCTGATGGCTCAAGGGGGAATGAGAGGACTTCAGAGCTTGAGAGGGTGATCTATCCTCAGGTCCACACTAATGGTCACAGTGATAATCTGGAATGGCAGACTGAAATGGAGAGTGATAGTTAAGCACACTGTATTTGCCTTTAAATAGAATGTGTTTCTCAGTCTTCCGTGAGACATCAGTGAGTCTTCAAGACCAATATCATGGTTGTGATTGAGCCTCTTATCAGGACTGCAGCTGGAGCACACGGAGTGAAAACCAGAAGATGCACAAATTATGAGCCCTGTTCAAGGAAAAAATAGTTAAAATTATATAGCAGATTGACAATACAAGTATAACTAGAGTAAAAATGCCTATTTTTCACACCAGTATCCCATCAGTCCCAATACTAACATGTCAGGGAATAAGAAGAAAAGATCGCTCCTGTTCTTGCCCCTCTGTAGACCGAAAGACAACACAGGCTGAGCTGCATTAACTTTCATTCACTTCATACGAGACCACTAACATTGAGAATATGAGGCAGTTTGATAACTACAATAGTAATGGTTGTAAACTGATACAGAAGTTCAGTATTTATTGGACTGGTAAGTTTTGGATAGTTCTGGCCATGAAAATTGGTCCTTAGGTATTTGTTTTAAATTAAACACCGGGGCAATACCAAAAAAAACATTTTTTGACACGAGAACACAGAAAACGATTCTCCTCTTTGGGGTTTTGTAATACGGGGATAACCTATGATTTTGAAGACGAATAAAATCTTTTCTTCATGGAAGGTCACATCAGTGTTAGCTCAATCAGTGTCTTAAGTGTTCCATGTGCTATCTGGGGGAATTTCTCACCTGAGGTCCCGGAGAAGCTGTCCTCATGATGCAGTCAAGGAGTTTTACATCAGAGCACAGCAGGATCTCAGGAAAAAGCCTGGAGGCTTTGGTCCCCAGGAAACCCCCTTGCTGGCAGTTTGTGGTGACCTGCCTTGTACTCTAAGGTGACCAAGAGGACTAAATACAGGTCAGGTGGGGCTCGAGCATGACCCTAGATACAATATGGCCACAGTGGTCTCCTCCTCAGCAGGCCATAGACTGCTGCATTCCCTGCTTTACTCTCACAGCCAGAGAGGAGCCTGGCCTTGGCCAGCACTCAGACCAGTTCACATCTGTCCCGCTACTGACATGACTGCAGACCAAAGAGCTTTGAGGACCAGCCAGCACATTATCATTGTGCACACACTCAACAGTGACACCCTGTGTGCTGCTTTTGGTGCCTGGCTGGCTCCTCTGCTAGGGTCTCCTTAAATGCTTATCTCAGGTGCCTTCTCTTCTAATCCTGTGCACTTCCTGGAGCATTTGAGCAATCTTCACATGCTCTCTATGTTGCTGACTCAAAAGCCTTAACCCACAGCCTGAAGCTATCTCAGTCAACACCTCCAAACTGCTCAGTGATAGCTTCCCAGCCAAACCAACTGCTCATTCCTGCCCTCAAGATCACCTTCTAATGCACCTCCCAAGCTGCACACATCTCTGCTTCAGGTGCCACTGCCAGTCAGATACCATTATATTGCCCAACTCTTCACCAAGGCCCCTAACAGCTTCCCATTTCCCTCAAAGCAAAGCCCAGGCTTTATGGCAGCACAGGCCACCACATCTGACCCATGAGTTGCAGCCAGCCTCTGGGCCAGCTGCTGGCCCTTTTCCCACTATGCTCACCCTTGCAGACCGTCACGCTTTCATCTGGGGGCTCTACATGTCTGGATCCTGCCCAATACTCCTCAAGACCCTTTCCCTTCCTTGCTAACAAGTGTCATCAGTCTGAGCTAAACTCTCACATCACACTGTTGGAAGTCTACCTCAACTCCTAAGGTTGGTTCTATACGATCTTGTTTTGGCCCTGAAGCATCCCACACCTCTTCTTCCCATAAGTTCCGTCACACCATTCCATTCCAGCTCGCTTACCGGCCATTGTCCTCTAAATGCTGCATGCTGGGAAGGCAGACATGTGCCTTTGCACATGAGATTCAGCTGCCAGCCAACCCCAGTACAGGTAGCTGAGAGAGGGAAGCTGTTCAGCCTAAGACTTGGCTTCCCATCTGTAAAATGGGAAGAATTACATCTATTTCAAAGGACCCTTCTAAACATACAATGAGATCTAAAATTCTAAAAATAACAGCTGAAAAAATTAACATGAGTATTTATTGATAAACATACTGACCTGAAATTGGGCAAATAAAATAAGAGGATGCACAACTATTTCCACAGCCCTCTTTACCAAAGGGGACAATTCCCAGCTGAAGTGTGCACAGTCACCAAAGGGACACGGTGACACTGACCTGCAAGGCCGAAGCTGATTTTCCAAGAGGCAGCAGAGCTTTGAAAGGCAAGGGGATGGCCCAACAATCTCCAGCCAGCACTATATTCTCTTCCCAACTACAACTTCTACTCAGAATTACTTGGAGAACTTGCTGTATTATAATGAGATCATGTTGGCATTTTTTTTTTGTCTCTGTATGTCAATAAAAAGCAGGAACCAGATCCTGGTAGCAAAGTATACTCACCTTTGCATCCACCTGTGTTAAAAACAGAGTAAACAAAGAGCTGTTTTGTTAAGTGGACAATTCTGATCACAGAGTTTCTGAAGGGGAAGAACAACAGCTGTGGGCACTGGATGCTTCCCATGAAATCTCTTAAATCAGAAGAGAGAAGTGCAGCCTCCTCCTCCCTCAGGAGGCACTAGTTAACAGTCTCTTCAGCATGGGCCCTGGGTGGCAAAAGAAACAGCAGGAAATCGCTCGCTCCAATTAATAATTTAAACTGAGGCATTTAGGTCTGAGCAAAACACTGGAAAAGAAGAAAAGAATTTCTGTTTAACGCCAACCAATGTAGACTGAACTTGTTATTTTCCTTTAAAAACCACAGAAAACAATATATTGTTTCCTTTCAATAAAAGTTTAGTGACACTGGAGGGCAACTAAGGGAGCCTGCATATTTTCTAATAAATGCAGGCAGGCTGGAATCTCAAAGAGACAGAATTAAGGATTCTTCTCATTGTAGACCCTAGAAGAAGCAATACCCTCACCATGTTCATGGACACTGCTCTCCACCAAAACCACTGTGAGACTCCTGCAGGGTAAACAATTTCTACCACCCTCCGTGACAAACAAAACCAATCGACATGATGAAATACTGAACACGTCAACACAAAGCAGCCAGCTCAGTGCTCCTCTGAAAACATGCAACAAGAGAGATCCAACGTCATCCAGCCCCAAGATGCTGCCTTTCCACTGGGAAGAGAGGACACGAAAACTCCTCCAAACAATTCAACTGCCCAGTATTTGGTTTTTTAAAATAGCATTTTTACCAGCAAATACACAAAACCCATCATCCATTGCTCACACATGGGGAGCCAGCTCTACATATCTAAATTCCAAGAGTCTGTCTTGTTGCATAGTATTGTGAGACTCATTACCTACCACAAACCTTCTTATGATTGTGCACATGAGTATCTTCTCTCTGTCAAACCCTGTGTGGAATGCAGGGTTTGTAGGACCAAGATGGATGCTTAGGAAACCTCCTGGCACTCAGGAAGCTCACCCAACAAATCAAACAAGTCATAGAAGGCATGAGGTTAGGATAACACAACACCACCTCTGACCACACAGATTATGAGAGTTGTCCACAAGTGTCACACATACACTTTGGGCTACACGAGTCTGGAGACAGATCCTTCCCCTGCAAAAAGCTGTAGACAGTGTAAACCAGCACTGACTCTCAGAATGCTCATAAAGTAACAGATGTCAAATACCGTTAAAACTGCCCAAATCATTTGAGTCAACACTCCACAGCTGATAAATCCACTCAAGAAAATAAGAGACGCAGAAAGGTATTCATTCCAGAACTTCAAGAACACACAATCTGCAGCAGTCTTCATGGCCAGTGGCCTAGGAAAAACTCAACTTATACAGCAGAATGCTATACAGCTCCCCATTTATAAAATGACAGATTATAAAGTAATACTATAAAAGCAGTCATAAAACAAAATTTTATATAGTGCATGAAATGAAGTATGTTAAAGATCTATGTAAATACAAAGACCACAAGGATATACCCTAAGTGATGGACGGTGAGCTGTACCTGCAGTTGCAGATACCTGGTGCTTTCCTCTATGTACTCCCCTAGAGCAGTGATGGTAAACCTTTTAAGAGCTTTCTATGGTAACAAACAGCTGGCTGCTGCACACGTGGTTTTAAGTTAGCCACCACTTTCCTAAAGCATCCAGTTATGTACAAGGTGTGATCCAAAAAATATGAATTTTAAAAATTTTACTACATAAAAGGCATATTGCCATCAATCCTCTCACCATACTCTCCCTCATTTCAAACACATATCCCATTATTCTTGCCACTTTCTGAAGCAGTTCTGAAAGTTCTATTTACTGCTGAGTGTCTTTAGTTGTGCTGTATGGCTGCCTTGATGTCCTGAATCCATTGAAAATGTTTACTTTTCTTAGTTACTTTGACTTTGGGGAGAGCCAGAAGTCTCATGGTGCCAGATCCTGTGAATAAGGAGAATGAGGACACACCCTAATGTTTTTTCGAGCTTGTCTTTCTGCTGGATGGTGCTTGGCAACAGCATTTATTTTTCATCACACTTCTTAAGGACCCTCGCAAAAGAGGACTTCCAGTACTGCTTCTGAAAGTAGCAAGAATGATGGGATAAGTGTGTTCAAAATGAGGGGAGGGCCAGGGATTTTAGCTCAGCACAAGGTCCCAAGTTCGATCCCCAGTACCAAAACCAAAACAAAACAAAAAACAAAATGAAGGGAAGTATTTTAAGGAGAATTAATGGCAATGTGTCTTTTACTGTAATAAATTTTTTAAAAATTTTAAACATTCAGCATATATTTTGATCACACCACATAACTACATATGCCTGTCAATTTATACACATGCACACAAATAAACTTCAAGATTCAATGAATAGAAAAACATTTAAAAATACTTCTGCATAAAGAGGATGTGTTTTTTTTAATAAATAAAATGGAGTACCACTCAGCCATAAAGAATGAGAAACCAGAGACATTTATAGCTAAATGGATGCACATTGAGGCCATACTCAAGTGAAATAAATAGGTCACACATGTGTAAATACTAAATAGTTTCTCTGGTGTGAAATCCTAAAAGTGTAAATAAGGATTAACTGATAATGTGAAATAGGAAGAAAAGGTCTAAAGGGATAGGAGAAGTGGTAGGGGTAGAGGAAAGGAAAGAAGGGAAAATAAAAAATGTGAGAAAAGGAAAAAATAGAAACAAAGTCTTTGTAAACAGGGAAGGGTGGAGGGGGTGAAGGGAGGGCAGGGCAATAGGAAAAAAATAAAAACCAAGATACATCATGTAAAGGTATAACATCCCAATGATGAATGTAACTGTATTGTATTCCTAAAATGTACCAATAAACTTAATGGGGAAAAATACTTATGCATAAACAAGTGGACAACTATAGAATATTTTATTCCTCCTTGCATGAAACAAGAGAGATCTGTTACATCCTCTCCTTCCTCTGAGAGCCCCACAGCAGACGCACATGACCATTAGTGCAGGATGCACAAATTCTACTGCTGACTTCAAGAATATATGGTTTCTTTATAGCAGGTACTCACAAAAGCACTGCCCTAGACTCTCACACAGCAGAAATTTCTTTGCTCAAGATAACACCACCTTATACTTGAATACACATTTGCAAACCTACACCTCACACAACCCTCGTGCCCCACAGACGGACTGCATGGCAGAGTAAAGAGGGAACACTAAGAGCTTTCTGCCACATCTCTGGAGACATTATGAACAGTGGGAGGTTCAGCAGTCAGCTTCCTACAGGTCCATCTATAAGAAGGGCATATCTGTGCCACACATTCAAGCAAAGGCACGGGACCCGGCAGGAAAGCACCCATAATCTCTCTGGAACACCTAATGCCCCATGAATGCAGAAGAGGAACCTCGTCCCTATTTGCTAACTGAGCAAACTGACGCCTAGATGGAGGATGAAGTGGTTGGTGCCCACATGTGTCTGGCCCTATTCTAGTGTTCTTCCCACCTCTCTGAGGGGCAACTCTCCTGCCACATGAAACTGGGGACTCAGAGGGCATGCTGAATCAGCAACCAAAACACCATGCTGCTGACAAAAACTGGCACTGAGAGAATTATCTCAGTATAATGTCACCATTAGTTCCAGACTCATCTTCCACTTTTGACCTCTGAGAGGCACCCTAGACCCTTCCACTCCCAGCAACACTGATCTGGAGAGGTGGTTAGATGGTTAGAGCAGGCTGTGCCCGCCTCCCAGTCCTAGCCCACAACTGTGATCCCCCTGCACCCAGAACCCCACAGTGCCCAAGAACAAGTCCTCCCGGTGCCAGGCAGCACACACTGACAAGAACCATAACCATTGCTCGGACTTTTTCCAATGCCAGAATCTGCACACAAGGCACCTGATCCATACCCACCCTGAGCTAATGGCCTTCAAAGGACAGCAAGGCACTCACTAACCTGCATCATCTGCACCAACAACACAGAGATGCCATGGAGGCTAGCACCCTTACCCACATAGGAGCAGACTGTCCTGCTGACAGGTCCTGATCTCCTCCTTTGGGGGGTGGGGAGGCCTCCCTGAAGCCTCGTCTGCTCCACACAAAGCCCTGCCCTGGAGCTCTGAAAATGCAGCACAGTATCAGGAATCAGCCCAACCACTCCAGAACTGTGATGACACCGATCAACTTCCAGAAAAAGCAACTAATCAAAGATCTGGGGGGTAAAGAACAATATTAATACTAGATCCACTGTATCGGTCCAAGTTCTAAGTCCCCATATGCAATGAACTTGTCCTAAGGTAAAGGAGGAAACTTTGTGTAGATTTTGAGATCAACTCAACTTAAAAAAATGAAAAGAAGAAAGGGCTTTTAACTGTCTGATTTGAGTCCTAGCAGCTCTCGCTCTTTCAACTGGCTACATGGCCAGCTCATTCAGCTCTCCAGAAGACAAAGTCTCTGGAAACTCAAATCTGGAGCAATGTTAGAATGGATCCTTCAGAAACGTCTTCCATTATGTACTACTTTAATAAGGAATTTTCCTCCAGGAGGACACAATTCGTGTCATTCCTCATGGGGAACCACTGCACTGAAGTGGAAAGTCTTCCTAAACAAACTTTATCTAGAAAAGTTATGAACTGAATGCTACATATGAAAAAGAAATTTAAATTTCTTTTAATAGGATGCAAACAAAGGGATTTGGCTTGGCTTGGTTACTTTCTAAGACGTTCACAACCTCAAAATTCTTTACTTGAAGAAAAAAGAAGAAAAAGGGCCAGGCATTTAGCTCAGTGGTTTCACTGCCTGCCTTGCAAGCGCCAGGACCCGAGTTCGATCCCTGGTATCAAAAAAAAAACAAAAAAAAAGAAGAAAGAAGAAAAGTACAATGCCCAATTAACACCCTGTAAAATATTTTATTACAAAAGGACACAAAGAAACACATTTCCTTGCAAAAATTATAGTCATGGCAAATCACTACTTTCTTGCATTTCCAGGTTAATGAACAAGAGAGGAAATTATAGTTATGGCAATCGTGTGCTAAGACAATCAAGACATTCAGTGGCGAAAGATGATCTCACATTAGCAAGTAAGTAAATTATATGTGTCACCATGATCAGTGTAAAAACCACAGGAGATCCAAAGAATTTGTCTGACTAATGATAATATCCTTTATTATAAGATGGATTCTTTGTCATAAAATGGTGATATTAACATATTAATTCACTGCAGAATTTACTTAGCATTTCCAAAACCCCATAGGTTCATTTGATCCTATGAATAACTGCCAAGATACGAGAGAGACTGCTATGCCTACATAACCACCAGCACACCTTCTCATGTCTTAGTTTAGTAGGAAATGTGCCTGTATCAGACAGCTGTGATGCAAGACAATCAGCACAGAAGCCAAACTGCTTCATTCTTTCTACTGCCATTTACAGGCAACCAAACTCAAAAACAAAAATCACTGACTTTGTCTTTCCAAAGAAATCCAATCTAATCCAAACGATAACTTCAAGCAAAAGAAGAATACATTTCTCTATTCTTTGTAGCCCAGCAGAAGGTACGCAGCCTTCCGGGGAGAGTAAACGTACCCTGGTCGCTTCCTGCAGAGGGAGCCAGGCTACCTCAGCCCTGGGCAGCAGCAGCAGGACCCCAGGGCAGAAGGGGAACTTGGACAAATCTGGGTGATGCATCTCTCTCGTGCCACTCTCCCTGCCTTCTTAGAATCACATGTAGGGATATCTGGACATAGCCCTGAGGAAGGTGGGCACTCTAGCCCAGCGTAGCCAGGGAGGCCAAGCATGTCCAGCTCACAACCAAGAGCACTCTGTTCCCAGTAGGTTCCTGTAAGGAACCTAACAGCCTAAGCCAGTCATAAGGACTCAAGTGGCAGAGCCAAGGGAATGATCCCAGCCCCGGGATCATCAAATAACACCATCAGTACTTCCTGGACAGCATTAACACCCTTTTTGCCACTGAGAAATCTCCCTTCTTCCCATGTGCACAGAGTGCTCTCCAGGGCTCTTAGAGTTAACTGCCCACTTGGACACACAGCCTAATGTCAGATCTCAGGGAGATAATCTGTCCCCACACTCTCCCTCTGTGAACCCTGAGACTAAGACAGTAGTGGTGAATTTATAGCATTTGTTGTTTTTTTTTTTAACAAAGATGTTAATGTATGAATTGTTTTTTCTAAACTAAAATTTCAGTATTCGGGTTTAATTGCAGTGCTGGCACTTTGTGATAAATGGATTTTGGGTTACAATTCAGACACACATCTCTAAAAGGTTCACCATCACTGGGCTAAGGCCTACGGTCACACCTCCAGTTAGGGGCAGAATGGATTTCCTTCTCAGGTGCCAGGACACTAGCAGTCCCTGTCCTTTTTACTTTTATTTGAATGTGGTATTAGTGAAGATGATCAGATTTGGGATATACATCGCAGTTTGGCTAGAAATATCTAGAGAACTGCCTCAGAGCCTCACCACTCCACTCCCCGCCCCCAACCCCCCCAACCCCACCCCCGGTCTCTGTTTGCTTAACAGTTTCTCTTGTTTGGAAAGTCTTCTTCCATCAGAGACAAGTGGAATGCACCAAGGAATGACTCTCTCCCCTCCAGCTATCCCTTGTTTACTCTGAAACTTTACCTTGAAAGTATGCTCTGCTCCTGTTTTTTCAGTTTCTCAGTCATTTCCGTCCATCACACTCACCGACCTACTGTTGGCCAGGCTGAACACAGAGGAATGGATAATGGGGCTCTGGGCCTGGGGGAGGCTGAGGCTTGGAGGTGGAGTTGACTTGCTAAACGTGGGCTCGGGGGTGTCAGAGCACAAATCACCTGAAGGAACATCCCACTGAAGGTTTCCCCCTGTTGCTCCCAGCTCCTAACAAAGAAAAGTCTCCAGAACTATGCAGTTGTTCACCCGTGCTCTAGCCCCTAAGATTAAAACCCCACATACTTGCAGGGCTCCTACTATGGGACAGAGAATAAGACATCTTAATTCCCTTCCTCTTTTTTCAGCCAAGAGATGCAATTTTCACTTTGTTGTCTCATGGGGAAAAAATAAGGTACTGCCAACTTAAAGAAAGCCACAGAAAGCTATGCATCAGAAGTGACTCAAGGTGAAGCCTCATTTCCCCATCTGTTTGGGGAAGAAGCTCCATTCCCAGCCCTCAGCATGAGCAGCCACTGATGATTAAACCTGTCTCCTCTGCCCTCTCACTGCAGTAGACTGACCTGTCCTCCTGCATTCCTTCCGGTATAACCATAACCCTCATTATCCTAGGAAGGAAGGTAACTATCTATATCTTCCACTTGCAGTTACTGGCCCCTTCCAATTATGGTCACTGTTTCTCTCTTTAGCACCCCAGAAACATGCAGAACAACCAGAAAGGTTTCTTTGGACTTTGGAACAGATTGATGAAAAGGTAAGTATTCTTTCTCCCTGAAAATAAGTTAACGAGTTTGGAGTGGTTTTTCACCAGTGGCTCGAAACACACTTGTGCCTTTTCAAAACTGCCAAAGAGATTTTTATACAATGATTCCCAGGCTCCAGTGCCCGTGCTTCGGAGTACCTCAGGAGCCTTGGAATCCACAGCAAATATGGTACCCAGCCTCAGCTGTGACTGGGAGCTGCTTGTTTTAACACAATTCCAAAAGTGGAAAATAAGGTCAAAGACATGGTTCTAAAATCCCCCTAGTCTCCCTTTTCTCAGATACTGAACTATTTTCTACTCAGATTAAACAGCTAAATGCCTGCCAGCAATCTGTTGATGCACAGGCTCTTCAGTTAGTTTTGAAGAAATGAAATCTGAAATCGGAAATGCTCTGCAAACTACTGACATGAGCATAGAACAATGTAAGTTTCAACCTTGGCAACAGAATCTTGGGTTTGCATGGGGTCAAGATCTACTCTAAAGTGTGACACTGAGCACTTTCTATATGCCAAGTACCCTCTGAGTGCTTAAGACTTATACTCCAGCAACCTTACATGGTGGGAATTACCACCTGCATTTACAGTAAAACTTGAACCCTCCAATACAGCATATATGGCCTTATGCAATCTTAGCCAGTCTACCAGTACATCTTGCCAGCCAAGACCACAGGATCACCTCCAAAACCTGCTGTCTCTCAAACGCACACCTCCTTACCATTCTTAAAGCTCCCTCATCAGAATGTGCCCCCATTCTGCAGTCACAGCTTCTCACAGACACTGGCATAAGGCCCAAGTTCAGATCTGGCCTAGCCATCTACTCACAGTGTCCTCTTTTGAGCTCTTCAACTCCCAGAATCTCAGTTTCATCGTGTGAAAAGTAGCTTTAATTTATGTTTTCAACAAATAATCCTGTGAGCCCCTACCATCCAGACCCCTGAAGAAGCAGAGGACACAGTAAGGCACAAACTGGGAAGGCTCTACTTTCACAGGATGTGAATTCTGGCAGAAGCCACAGAATAGAGAGGAGCAAATGAATACACAGCCCATCATGGACGAGTGCTGTAAAGGGACAGGTATGAAGGCTGAGGGCACTGGGGTGTGGATCTGGGTTTCAGCAGAAGGGCAGGTGGCCATGGATGATGTGAGGAAAGATGAGAACAGGAGCCACACTGACAGACAAGAAGGTAGGAAAGCAAACTAGCATGTGGGAGCATAGAGAGGTATCAGGCTGGGTCAAGTGCCATGGGCCACGAGAAGGCTTTGACTTTCATTCTGCATGGTCTGAGCAGTAGAGTGACGAAACCTGAGAGAGGCTTGACAGCTACCTGCCTGCTGCAATGAGGAGGGAGAGAGAGAGAGAGGAAGGGGGAGGAAGGAGGGAGGGAGGGGATTCTAGTACAATAATGCAGCAAGGACTGGACCAGGCGGCAGCAGTGAGGTTGGTGACAACAGAAAGGATGATGCCAGGATTCTGCCTAAGCAGCTTGGAAGAAGCAGCTGACCTTTACCGGGATAGAGAAGACGACAGGAGGACAAGGGTCTGCTAAGCACTGCTATGCATGCAAAACACTTAGTATACCTCGGCAACACAGTAAACCTGCTAATACTAACAGCTATCTCTGTTTCTGCCCTCATCATTCCAGGCCAATGCTTGAGTCTTCATTCACAACAACCCCCCACGCCATGCACGCCATATACTTAAATATTGGTTAATTTAGGCTCTTGCCTTATATGTCTGTGTGGCTTTCAATAGGATGGTGAAGCCCATCCTATGATACTTGTTAAAATGAAGCAAACTGTTTAGAGGGGTGAAATTTATACTATGAAAAAAGATTTCAAGGCTTAGCAGCTACTGGACCCAATTAGGAAAAAAAAAACCAGAAAGATAAGACAAAAAGATTCCTATTTGTGTTAAAAACTCCAAAGCAAATAGGGCAGTGGGGTCTCCATGTTCACTGCAGGAGAGATGCTAAAAAGGACTTGGGAGCTAAGGTCCTTGGGAACAGAAACAAGGTGGTAAGACTGGAGTCGAGACCAGCCTGCCTTTTGAGACAATGCCCTCTTTTTGTCAGTGGCTGCATCCAGACTGCGTGCGACCCTGCGGGATTCTGAACATGAGATTCCTGACCTGGCAGAAGGCACAGTCAGGGGATCCCACAGGCCTTTCATGGACTTGTGCCATGCCAGCTGCAGGGAACAGGTCTGGAAGTTTGCTAACATCAACTACTTAACCACTCTCTGAGGAATCCTGACTCATGAAGCTGTTTTTAACAAGTTCCTCTGGTTTTTCTGATTCTGATTCATCTTTGAGATCCATGAAGCAGGAAAATAATTTGGAAATTATAAAATATTACAGAAGCATGTGATATCATTAAATCATTAATTAATTCAACAGTAGTGCTAGTGGTGCGTTACACTCTCAGGTCGCCTCGACCTTGTCCCTACTGCACTATGACTACATTTCATTAAGGTCACCATCCTCCTCAGTCTGGAGAGGCCCCAGCATGCAGAGAGAGTAAAGAGCATAGCTGGGCAGTGATGCTGATAGCCAGCCAGAGAGCAGGTGCCACTGGCCTGAAACTGGAGGCTGACACAGGCAAACAGAACAAGAAGACAAAACAGGGCTCCAAGTTAGTCAAGTGTCCTGAGGCCAGTGCTTAGTCTAGAAATATGAGCATGAAAAGGCAAAATGTTGGGTAAGTCAGAGAATAAAGCTGATTTGGGTAAGCAAAAGGTCATAAAGACATCACAAACACACTCCTCCTGATAGATCCTTGATACATAACAGGTGATGTTCACACAACTTCCAATTAAAGATGATGAAACTATGCTCAGAGACACTTAACAGACGTGTTTGAAGCCAAAGTTTGTGTTAAGGAGGCAGAGCAAGAATGTAACAGCAAGTATGCTGCCAACAGTCAAACTTGTACTCTTGGTATGGAGGAATACATATTTTTAAAAACTATCAACACAAATAAATAGAAAGACATTCCATTTTCATGGACCAGAAGACTGTTAAAATGCTGATTCTATCCAAAGCAATCTACAAGTTCACTATAATCTCCCTTAAAATCCTAATGACATTTTTTGGTGAAAATAGAAAAAAAAGTCAATCCTAAACTTAAGGAACCTGGATTAGCCAAAACAATCTTAAGAAAGAAAACTAAAGCTAGAATATCACATTTTCTGATTTCAAATTTTATTATAAAGGTACCGCAATGAAAACAGACAGATGAAGTTGAATAGAGGGCTCAGAAATAAAACTACATGTGTACTGTCAAAACATTTCCAACAAGAGTGATAACCATTTAGTGGGGAAAGGATAGTCTTCTCAATCAGTGGTATTAGGAAAACTGGATATCCACATGCAAAAGAATGAAAGTGAACCCTTACCTAATATCATATGCAAAATTTAACTCAAGATGGATCAAAGACCCAAGTGTAAAAGGTAAAATTATAAAACTCATAGGACAAAACACTAAGAGAAAGATCCCTGACATTAGATTTGGTAATGATCTCTTGGATATGACATCAAAAGCACAAACATTAACAAAATTTCATGAACTGGATTTCATCAACATTAAAAATCATTTTTTGCACCACCTGCCTCACAAGCGCAAGGTCCCGAGTTCGATCCCTGGTACCAAAAAACAAAACAAAATCATTTTTTGCATCAAGGACACCAACAACAGAATGAGGTGAAATGTGCCTGTGGGATGGGAAGGGGTACTTGTGATTCACGTGTCTGGGGTGGGGAGCGTCAACAGGGGGCCTGCATCCCACCCCATGGATACTAATGCTGTGTCGGGCATTGGTGGCACTGCCATGTGAACCCCTGCTGGTCCCAGACAGGCAGAGCCCCATGGTACTGGACATGTGGAAGACTGCTCCAGAGTTTACCTCCAGTCACTCAGCAAATCCTCCTAGCACCATGCTTCCCAATGCACAGATGCTGGTTCCTCAACCCCACATCTGCACAGTATATGAAAATAAATTAGCTGCACAGAGTATGCCAGGCTTTGACAAATGGAATAAATCAGTGGTAACTGGTAGCTCTACATTCACAATTTCATATCATGCAGTATGATGGGACAGAATGGCTTCCACTGACAACACTGAGTTTTGATCCTACGGCAACATCGTAAGATACATTTCCCAACCACCAAACACCCAGCTGTGAGTTCTGAGTCCACTAGTCCAAAAAAGAAAAGAGTGTCTAATAAATGGCAAAACATCAAGGAATGAGGCTCCAGTCTGCCAGAGAAAGCACATGAAAGCCTGTGAAACATTCATAAACATATGCTTTTTTTAAAGCTGTCACAGCTTAAAGTCTCTCTAAACATCTACTGTTTAATTTTCACTCATGAAATTCTGGCTTCAGCTCAAATTGAATCAACATTTCCATTATAAATCTCTATTTTCATATTTTCCTGGTTTGATTAAAAAATGTCTTTAGTATGAAATATGACACAATCAGAAACCTGAATTTTAATGTTCTTCATGGGCAAAATGGTTCTACAAAACTGAAACTGCAGTTTTCTACAGGCCAAATGTCTAAAAATCAGTCAAAGAAAATCCTTCAGTTATAAATTTAATATCCCAGATTCTAAAAAAAGTTTAATTGTTCTTATTGATATTAATGACTGAACATCTAAAGGATCCATGCTTTACACTGCACCTTGATTCCTGGTATGCCCCATGAGCCAGTACCCATATGCTACTGAATGGCAACCATTAAGTCACACCAAAAACATACTTCATAGTGAGGAATTCATACCATATTAGGCAATTCCTCCCAGCAAATTACTTTGTGAGATGTGCAGCAAAAAAAAAAAAAAAAAAATTAGTACTAGTCATTTTTATCATTACCAATTTATACATAGTGAAACAGAAACCTAAGTTAGACATATTTCACATAAAAGAGATTTAATGTTCCACCAAAGTTACGAATGTTGAAGTCTCAAGTGACTGTCTCTCAGGGATGTGTTCTGCAAGGAAAGCAGGGGAGAATTCACTGAAACTCAGATTCCAGCACAGCAAAGGGCTCTGCTACCAGGGCTGAGCTAGCAGCCAGCTGCTGAGGGTGAATGTCAAGGAAACCAAGGGAGGAGCTCTGAGAGGGTGGGAGATGGAGTGGGAGAAACAAGGCAATGTACACTACTCAGTTTGGCCTGGGACATTTCCCTTCTGTCAAGGTAGCCAAAAAGCAGAACACTCTTCCCAATATACAAAATACTTATAAGGAAAATTAAGGGGAATCTTGTTTGAACCCTGGGTCACAAACACTCAATTCACATTCTAGCTTCATGGGCAAAATAGTAGCTTTCTTGGCCTTTAGTCACCGTTTGGTGAAGGGGGAAAGGGAATTTCTTCTCATCTGCTTCAGACGGGTACCCGACACACAACATTCAAAACCCTGGCATGGACAGAGAGCACCTTTTAACTGGACTGAAGAGACAGCTCACAACACCACTGCAGATCTGTAAACACTGGTGAGAGCTCTCCAGAAACAAAGCAGACAGAAGTTCTAAGCCTGTATTCCTTCCTTTGTGCTCATTAATGGCAAAATTCCTGTGAATGGTTTCACTCTAAACGCAGTGAATAAAAAAATCCTTTCTTTACCTTAGCAAACTTGAGGAATGACTATCAGAAGAAAGAGCTGAAGTGACACAGACTGACACATCAGAAACCAATTTCTCTGTGTCCAAATATTTGAGAAGTCTGATGACATGAGTTATTTGAAAGAACGTTCTTTCATTGGAGAGCAATGTGTTATACTATCTTAGATCTCACATCATATATCATATAATTACATTACATACTAAGTTGGCATTGTCAAGTAATTAGTAAATCCAAATTGTTCCATTTGTTAGAAAAAGTCCTCTTACAACCAACAGAACTAAAAAATACTCCCATGTATACAAGTATACAGCAAACCAATAGCACAACAGCAAAGCATCAGAGACACTCAAGGAGCAGATAGGAGCAATAAACTGTCACTGTGCATACATTAATCACACACTAAAACTCACAGATGGAAACGGGAAGTAATATGGGTAACTCTATGAAGTAGGAATGTCTTTAATTTTCTTGACTAAAAGTCTCTGACAGGCAGGCTCTGTTCTGTTCTCTGGCAGATCAGACAGTTCCACTCCCTGGCAGCTGCCTGACTTTGTTGAGCCTCAGTTTCTCTTTAAGGAGGTGAGCACATAACACACCTCACTGACTGCCATGGGGATCAAACAGGGTCATGCTCACATAAAAACCTCCTGTGCTCAGTGTGTCCGCTCACACTCTGCTCTGCTACCACACTGCACATTTACATCTGTCTCAATGAAGGTACTGTCAGTCCATCTATACTTAGTGATTAAAGATGTCCTGAATGTTGAGAATAATGTGGGCATGGCCCTTGTAAAAAACATCATTAAAATGGTCTGTGACAGTCTCCCCAAAATTTTCCCTACTCTGCCAGCGATCAAACACTGGGTGAAGCCACATTTACCTCTGTGACATATAAATGGCACCAGCCCAGTGATCTCAAAGGCTTCAGTGTGAAAAGCACTCATCCCCACCCAAACACTGGCCAAGTCATGGTGAGCCAAGGGGGCAAAGATGGATTCTTCCACTGACAGAAGCCATAGTAGGACAAGAGTCTTGTGGGTGTCTACAGGAAGCTGAGGCATATAGGCCAGAGAGGAGGAACAGGAAAGTCCAGAAAAGCTGCTTCACTAAAAAAACACTAGTTTCCTTCCCAACACGGCAGAGCAGTAGTGACCCTGAAGAAGGGCATCCCACCTTGAGGACATCTTGCAGTGAAGGAGTGCTTGGTGTCACAGTTACATCTGACCCTGTCACCGCATCTTTCTGCAGGAGCACATCACGATGTGGGGTACTGAGTCCCTTTCCAGGAGACCCATGCCACCTTCCACCAGGACCTTCCTGACACTGACTGGTACCTGAACAGCTTAGCATGAAATCAAGGCACTAATCTTACTGCTTTCAAACCCATGGAGAAACAGTAGAGAGAACAGCACTACCCTGAAAGAGCTTTAGTTTTGTTAATTCCTAGTTTGTACAACCTGAAATTTCATATGCTTAATGTTTTGTTACCAAGAAGATAAAAACTGCTCCTATGACTTCATGGTCATATAGAGACACATATTGAGTGCTTAAATTTTTCCAACTTACAGGACAGATTGGCTATCTCTTATCTGAAATTCTCGGTACCAAAATTCATTCATGTTTCACAGAAACTTTATATACATAGTGCTATAGTTTGGATGTTGGTATCTCCCTAAAGGTCAATGTATTAAAGGCTTGGTTTCCAGGCTGGCACTATGGAAGGTGGTGGAACCTTTAAGAGGGGGGCCTACTTGGAGGTATTTAGGTCACTGCAGGGATGGATGCCCTTGGAGGGGACTGTGGGACCCAGCTCCTCCTTCTCTCTTGCTTTCTGGTCACAATATACGTGGTCTTGGATATGCTGCCTCACCCAAAGGAAAAGGTGGGCCAACAGATCATGAGCATGTCCTGGAACTACCAAAACTAGAACAAAAATAAAGCTTTTCTCAGTAGAAGTTGATTATCCCAGGTATTTGTTACAGTAACAAAGAGCTGAGTAACACACAAAGATACTGAGGTTATCTAATTCAATCTCCTGCCTGTAGGAAGAGCCGCATCAGTTGACAGGCCTAAAGATGTGCTATTTTGCCTGTCAAGAACTGTTCTTTCCCAGCAGGTCTGATCATACGATTATCACTGCATAGAAAGCAAATCTTCAGAGATGCTCTCACATATATGGTATATAATTATAGTATTAAAATGTGTCCACTCCAGTCTTAAGACAAGGTACCAGGGTGGCCTTCATAAATGCACATCTGACCACAACTTGTCCTTCCAAACCATAGCCTATGGCACATCCCACTGTCCAAGAGGCCAGGCATTAGGTTAAAAGAACTTGAGCCAAACCCATTTAGCGATGGACAGGAGATGCCCATTTCCTGGGCTGCCCTAGGTGAAGGACTGGCAAGGTGCATGGACTGGCATTATATCATTTAATATTAATATTTAATATAGCACTGGCAATCTGGGTGGACCCCTTTCATCCTCATAAGGAACTGCCTATCTCTTCTACTCAAAGATACTCCCCCAGTGGTGGCTGCGAACAGCCTGAGGCTATGAATGGAACATGCCTTGTTTGTATACACTGGTAGTTGCATGTGACAAGAATCAAGCTTTGCCACCTACTAATTCCCTCAGAAAAACAGCTAAGTTTTCCAAGAATTTCTACAAAGCTATTTTAGGTAAATCTGTGAATTTGTGCTTCTTCACAAGGCCCAGGCTGTACTAGAAGAGGCACTGTGGTTCAGTGTCTCTGTCTAGCACCAAACGGCCCCACATTCCCAAGGATGGCCTGTGACTGCACTGTGGCAGCACCATGGAGATCAGAGGAAGGCCCTAAAACCCTTGCTATGGGCCCATCCAGGTGTGTCTGAGAACCAGAAAAATGTGCTCTGGACAGATACTGGAAATGGCTTCCCAAAAGATCCTATGTCTTGAATAAACAGGATCGATACTTCAGGAGACTGGAATTCTACAAATGCAATTAACATTTTAAACATGGGCACATACATCAAGGGATACACAAAAGCATACCATGTATTTGTATAACCTCCTAACACAAACCATCCGAAGCATAGTTGGCACAGGTTTGGCAAAAGTAATGAAGAAAGATACTGAGTGAAAAGAAAAAAATAATACAAAAGTCTATGTGAAATATCCCTGCCTCCTGGGTCACTTGCTTTGCCTGAAAATGTGAATTACCTGAGGAACAAGAGAACCAAGCCTTCATACACAAAAACTAAAGCAGATTTAGTTTTAAAGCAAGTTTAGAATGCCTAGAACTTCAACAAAATGTTTTTATCTCAATCAAAAAAGTTCCAAAACAGATGCTCTTTCTCTCAGGCAGAGCTTCCTTATACAGAGTGAGGTCACATGCATGTGGACTGAGAAGGTAGGCTCTTTTTGGGGAGTCAGCAGGCTCTGTGCAACTGTAAATAGACAGGCAACAACATGAGTCTGTCCATTCTCACAGTCATATAGGTAGATGGTTACAAAAGCACCGAAGCAGCCATCCACATTTAAGCACGGCATTTCCATCTCAAAAATGGATGCAATAACCAGAACCAAGATGTAATGTTGCTGCCCAGTGACTTTTATCTGGTGGCCCAGAAGCTTGGTCAGTGGTCAGTGTGAGGTCCTGTTCATGTCGCTAGAGGACACAGAAGGGAGAATGGAAGCCTCTGCCAGGAGGGAAACCAACTGCACATGACCCACACAAGATGACTGTCAGTTCTAACATCACATATTCCATATCTGTGTTAATAGCTAATTGAAAACTCTGGGCTAAAGCATGTGAATACCTAGGTTCTTGATCGGCACCTGAGGGCCCTAGAAGAACCATGCATGGCTTTGCTTGTTTTTCATTATAAAAGTAATGTACTCACCTTACAAAACTTTGACAAAGACAGGAAAATAAGTAATTACACAGCATTACCACCTTATGAAAGCTGTGGAATTTGTCCATTTTTTTCTAACTTTGTCCTGGGACTGTGTTCCCTAACTAAACAACTGGAAAAAAATCATGTCTTTTTATTCTGATAAAGCATGGTGTTATGGTTTGTATGTAGATGCCCCTCCCCAGCCTCATGCACTCACAGGTAGGGCTTTTGAAGAGGTGATTGCATCATGAGGGTGTGATACTCATAGTGGATTAGCCCGTGGTGAGTTTATAGCTAAATGAGATGTTGGGAGGTGAAGCCTGATTGTAGGAGGTGGCCACTGGGCGCATGGACTGGAAGGGTCTATCTCCCTCCCTCTTCCCTTGATCGCTCTCTCTGCTTCCTGCTGCTGTGCCATAAGCAAGTGTCCTGTGCCATGCTGCCCTGCCTTGGAGCCAGCCAACTATGGACTGAAACCTCTACAAACTGCAGGCCAAAATAAACTTTCCTCCTTGGAGTTGGGGGTCAGGTGTTGTGGCCCAGTGACAAGAAAGTAACTAAGACACACAGTAATGCTTTTAAAAATTCAAGAAGTTCATGAAAAACTTTCCTTAATTACTGTTAGCAGTTTGATACAATTAACATTCAGCCTTCCAACTTTTCAACCTCAATTCATATATATTATCTAGATGTTTATAATTTACAGGAATGGAATTATGCAATACAATTTGGTAACCTTTTTTTTTTTTCAACTACTGAATCAATGACTTCTTTCTCTGTCAATAAAGATCTATACTACTACTCCTTTAAATAAGTCATAGATCCCTTTAGAAGATGGAGCCACAGATTGGCCAGGATTCTGGGCATGGTGGAGACAAAAATGGCTTTTTTACTTTCATGATCTGTGCACAGTGACAGTTTTCAGTATCAGTACTGAGTGGGTGCGGACTGTGCACATATCACAACACCAGGGGGAGAAAGAGGGAAAGGACTGTCCCAGTCCATACATACTTTTCATCCTGCAATGCTGAAATGTTCCTGCAGACAGCAGGGAGCCCACAGATTCCAACATCCAGAAGCACAGTGAGACTGGACTCGTGCTAAATACCCCACCACTTCTCTCACATCTTGAAGACACAGTCTCCAGCATGTGAACCCTCAGGAGGTACACCACACCAAAACCACAGCACCAGGACACAGGGACAGACCCACACAGAGGGAAGCCCTCCCGGGGGAAGGCGATCAGTGTTGTAGCCAATGATCCCTCGGAACAGAATCATAGGTTTCCTTGTCATGGGCTTCCAGAACCATGGTTTTCAAGATGCATTCTAGAGGTGAATTTGAAGGACAGGCTCATAAGAGTGACAAAAAATAAAACTTGTAACATTATCAGTCTGGGGATGCACAGCAGCATCACGTCACCACGTTACCCAGAGAAAGTCTTCTACAGTGTATAATGAAGCAATTCCTACTGCTAAGTGATGAACCAGTTACCTGAGCCAGTACACATTTCACTTCCAACTTCCTCAGTTTTTCTGTAGTTTCCTGCAGAATAACAGACATCTTGAAGTGATCCCTCACTTACAGCTCTGCCTACAGCAGCTGTCTCACACCTGAGATGGGCAAAGGTAGCCTCCCAACACACACCTGCCCAGAGAATGACCTGATGCACTACTTGCCATCCCAAAGCAGGACTACCATTCTGCTGAAATGCTAATCCCCAGCGCAAGTCAAACGCCAATTTTCTAGAGAAGTAATTATATAATCCAGTTTTTTACAGACAAGCTTTTCTGTGAGTACTTACTTGAGCAAAAGGAAAATAAATACTGGAATGAATATTACTACAGTAATCACGAACGAACACACTCAAGGCAAAGCTCTGATGAACTCTGTGAAGCACAGACTAAGGCCCAGCCAGGCTTTCCTTCGCAGCTCTTTGTCCCCAGGGCTGAAAGCAGGACTTTGCAGAATAAGCAAACAGTGGAGGAGCAGCCGCCCCAGGGGAGACTCTCAGACTACAAACCACCCCTCAGCACCCCAAGTGTTGAGCACCCTTCTCTCAACTCAATCAGTGCCAGGCCCAGGACTCTCCACTGTTTTGCATTTACCTTTCCACAGAATTAAGACTCACAGAAAACAAAACATTTGCTTTAATGACCCCAAACAAAAGCTCAATGAGTGTATTTCATTTATTCTCTCAACAAACATTACTCAGCCCCTACTTGGAGGCACGTGGTAAGCCAAGTGTTGCTAGTGTCTGAGTAGAGAGACACAGTCTGGGAACAGTATGAGAGATGCATTCCAACAGGATCCCAGCTCCCATAAACAGAAGGGCACAGACTAACATCAGGGCAGATGGGACTAGACATATCCAGAAAGAAGCATGGCCCCAGCCAGCAGGGGATAGCATGCCAGAGACAGGTGAGTGCAAGCAGGGTGGGAAGAATGAGTAACAAGCAAGGGACTGGTATGAACAGAGGAGCTTTGGATGGGTAGAGGCCTGATGTCCAGGCTAGGACCTGTACCACCCTCAGCAGAGATGGCCAGAGCAGCCTGCAGGGGCCTCACCACTGTGCGTACTTCTTGCCTGCCCAGTGACCTCAGGCCTTGCCCTCCTCTGACCTGGCCTCCCTGGGCCCCTTCTCTGAAGTCTACTCAGGAATTTCCAGGTTCACTCTGCCTCCTCACCAACCAGTTCTGACTCTTCCCAGTGGCGTTCTGCATTATTCCCAGAAAAGGCTCGGAAGCCACATCCTCGAGACTGTAGAGAAAGCACAGGGACTTCAAGGTGCCCACTTGAAGCTGATCCACAGATCAATCAGAGATCACCATTCACAACCAAAAACTCAGGCTGTTATGAAAACTCTCAGAAATTGCTTAAAAAGCAGGCTCAGTGACTAAGACAGGCATCAAGGGGACCTTCCTTTACCCATGAATTTACAGAAGCATGACACCATATTCCTGAGGATTACAAGCAAGTAAAATACCATTACACACCTGCCATTCAGAGGGGCACAGGCACAAATGCTATAGGAAAAACTGAGCCTTTCATAACTCAAACTATGCTCATCCATAGCATTACGTTGCTTCTTGCTGACCTTCACCTTCTCTGTCCCTAACATACTGCAGCACTGCTACCATAGAGGGTAAGAACTAGCAGTGAGGAAGGATGCTTTTGTAGATCATTCCAAAACAGTCACACTGAGGCAGAGGCTCCTGGTAAGCAGTGATGGGGGTGATCATGAAGAGGAATTTCTTTTCCATTCCCAGCCAGAAATGAAGATGAGCTGTTCAGATGGCTGAAGGGGGACACACTCTTCTTAATTACCTATAACCAGGAATTCAGAGTCTTCCTGAACTGCGACTACCCATTCCCACTTTAGATCTTTTTGTTGTTGCAGCATGAAATATTTATTAATAATGTCACTTCATCAGTTTACCAAATGGCATCTTGCTGAATTTCAAAGAAGAGCATTCATTACTGAAAGGACCATCTGTCTAGGACTCAACAGAAGGTTGAAATAATCACGATCTAGGGAGAGATGTATGGCTGCACTGTATCAAGTCAAATATTTACATTTCTCGGTATTTTAAATGAGAACGTTCTTATCCAGCCACCCACCACAAGCCAGACTTAATTACTGTGCCTTTCTTTTGATATTTTTATCTTCTATATTTTCAAACCAACGTAGAAATTTCAATAGGAGAACAGCTTAACTCAGGCAAACAGAGCTGCCAATCACAAGAGCTTGCACAGCCACCTTCATTTACACAAGAAATAACCCTGACAACAGCAGAACTGTCAACCAGAACAGCAGTTAAAACAGTATCGCACACATCAGAAAACATTCAGAAAAACAGCTGATTCTGCCTTTCTGAGCATTAATAAGTGTGGTCATTATTGCTACCACCTACAGCAAGAGCAGTAATGTCAGTCTCGTACAGACTGCTAACACCACCATCATGTTCACAGTGCAGACACGGCACAGGTGGCCACTCTTACACCAGGAAAACTCAAGAGGTGCCTGGGCTAACAAAGAAATGCTAAACCACCCTCTTCAAACTGGTGTTTACAACGTTCAAAAATACTTTAAACGGAAAAGGAAAGAGGGTAACATGGAAGAGGAGCCACTGAGCCAATTCACCAGGTCCTGGTTTGGAGCAGCTTATGCAGCTGTGGAACAAAGAACCAAAGTGGCCTAGGAATGGGACAGGTGAAGACAGACTGTGCGTACAGGCAGCAAGGACCAGGGATACAGACAGCCTAGACAAGAACTATCTCCACACTACTCTGCAGACAGGGCCCTGGACACATTTCCATGCCTTTCCTCACCTGCAAAGGGACAATGAAGGACTTGGTACTGCAGAACCGGCAGGAAGGTAAAGTGAGCTCATAGGATGGAGGTGCCTGGACCTAGCAAGCGCTCCATAAAACTCAATGTTGGTTTGCAGAATGTTGGTTTGCTCTCTTCTCTCACGTTCTCCCTGAGTAAATTCTTTTTATATGACCCAGAACCGATTCTTTCTCCATCCAAGAAGAAAAGGTTAGTCAGGAGCACTCACCACAGGCCTATGGGGGTAAAAGACTTAATAACTAACTGAGGACACAACAGAAGTACTTAAAAAGTAGATCAAAGAGAGCTGTGGAAAATGAAAGGAGGAGAGAATGTCCAGGCAGAGGTGGAAGAAAGGTCGCTGCATAGAGACCAAAGAGGAATGCTCAGGAGATCCCAACTGGGGTGGCCAGCAGGGTGAAGGAGGTGTACTCCAGGGAGCAGTAAAGGTCAAAGTTCAAAGGACAGCTGTGCACCTGAGGGGTTGCACCTTGAGAGTCAGACTGAGAAATTTATTTATTCATTTAACTTTTTTTGGAGATAAGATCTCACTATATAGTTCAGGCTGGCCCTGAACTCACTGTATAGCCCAAGCTAGCCTCAAACTCCTGGCAATCTTCCTGCCTCAGATGTGGGCCACCATACCCAGCCTGGCCCAGGGATTTAACTTCACTTTGAAGACAACAAGTCTCTAAATCAGAGAGAGATGATAGATAGAGCCTAGTGCCCAAAAAAACTAAACTGAGCTTTCACTAATACAAATAAGAACAACATGACTACATACTACTGTATCGCCCGAAGCAGACTAATCAAAGGGTGCCCAAGTGGATAGAAAATCAGCACAAATACAGCATGAGGAAAAGATACAGAATCCATGGGATGAAAGAAAAGCAGACTATCATATGTGATACCATTCCAACTGTCAACTTCAGGGCAGTACCCTCGCTTTGGCTTCTGGTATATGTGGAAAGTGACCAGCCTGCCGAAGGGAAGGACTCACTCCAGGACTTAAGATTCACTGGCCTGACATATTTACACTCCTCTCCCTCTGAGTATCTACCTATTCCACACTTTCCTCCCCCTGTAAAATGCATGTCTAGATCCTCTTCTATAAAATTCATTTTATAAATGGATGTCCTCTATAGCTTACAAATATTTACCTCAATATTAGATAATAAATTTATGTACACTACAAAGCTGCAGCCATCAGTAAATGACCAATAAAAGTTTTTTGATAAAAAATGGGTAAAGAATCAACAAAATCAAAATGGTGGTAGCACCCGTTCATTCTTTCATTCATAAGCATCTACTCACTGGCCAGGCCCTAAGGGAGCTGAGGAAAGACAGCCAAGGCCAAGTCCTGACTTCAGGAAGCTCATCATCCACCAGAGAAGCAAGGTTAGCATACAAATCTTTCCACACACTGGCTTCAATTTTCATCACTAAGAAAAAAAATTTCCCGCTAGAATTAAGAAAACGAATATAATTTGATTTTAAATTTTGATCTTGACTTGCTGTGTGGTTCCACTGAGAGATAAACAGGCACTGGAAATATTTAAATGCAGTGGTCACAAGAAACTGAAAAAGAAGGACAAAGGAAGAGACATCTATGAATCAGACACAGTATGTCCGTGACTAGCCTGCTTTCAATCTCCAGGAGCAGGACAGTCAGGCCCACAGTATAAACGACAAGGCTCACACAGGAGACAGTTGGGGTCAGTGGCTATGCAAACTGAAAGGACTGTGAAATATTTTCACTTAAAGTCCTCCTATTTTTAACAAACTCACTTTAGCCTCTCAAATACCAAAGCCTTCAATAGGAAAAGCTTTCCACAACACTTCCCTAAAAATACCTCCCTTTACTCCAGACCAGTACTCGGTTTAGACCTCCCTCCAGTTTGCTTCTGCAGAAAGGCTGGGCTCACAGCAATTGGACTACTTAATGTTTTCACAGGAGTGCAATATTTCAATATTTCAGTAACGCCTTCTCCTCTGACACCTTCGTACACATGCTGCCTTCCTTCTACAAAGGATTCTGCCCACTGTGAGGCCTGGCCTCAGATGTGTTCCCAGGCAGCCCACAGAGTTTGATGGTTTAATATTATCAAACAGACTCACAAAGGGCCAATTATTTTTGTTAAAATAACAATAAGGAAGTAATTTCCAACGGTGAACTTCTAAGTGATGGAGTTTGCGCGCCAGATGCATCTGTGTCTGTAATTTGGAAAATTTAAATCTCTTTTTCTCCATTATTTGGGTTCCTTATAATAACTGTCCGTGGTGCGGGGGGAGCAAGTAAGTTAAACCAGAAATGGAGTTTACAAATATAGGCATATTACTCAATTTTGGCAGAAGCTGTACTTTAAAATCAGTTACAACCGAAACATCTGAAAACTATGTAGACTAACTCAGCACTAACCTCAGCAGTACTGAGAAGACGGTGCCACTTACAAAAACAAACAGGATCACCCAATAGTGCACCAACAGTGCATCTATCTTCCACCTGCGTCACTTCTGTATTGAAAAGAAAACAAAAAAATGTTTCAGACTCAAGAGCTTACCTCACAGTCAGCGGAGGCCTGAGAGGAAAGGCAAGGACTTGTGGAGCCAAATCTGAGTGCAATTCTGCTGGCATCACCACGCTTTGCCGCCCTGGAGTAGCTGCATCCCTGGAGCAGCTGTGGTCCCCTTTGAAGGTGTTTGCCTCCTTCAGGGACACACAGCCAGCTCCTGGTCTACTCTGCTCAGAAAAGTCAAAGCTGGACTGTGAGAAATAAAACACAGAGGCCAAAACTGCTCTGCCACTTGCAAGGTCTCACCAAAATACCACACAGTCTCAGACAGAGCAGACAGCTGATACATAATCCACCTTTCCAACTTCTCTAAGCAGCCCCCATCACCAAGTGTCATCTAATAATTACCATATGTAAGGACAGAGAGCTAGACCGTGACATCAGCTTCTCAGAAAAACCACCGGATTCAAAAAAAGAATTGACCAGCCCACGCAGACTTGGGAAATCCCAAATAAACACAAGGCTAAAAAGGACATCAAGGTAGGAAACAGGGAACTCTGAATCCAGAGTTCTAGAAAGTACACACAAATATTTGTAATCAAAGCAGTTCTGGCTCAGTGCAGTGACACACACTTGCACTCGGGAGGCTGAGACAGGAACACTGCTGCGAGTTCAAGGCCAACCTGGGCTACACAGTGAGTTCAAGCCCAGCCAGAGCAAGGCCCTGTCTATACACACACACACACACACACACACACACACACACACACA
>NW_004624775.1:17261533-17374751 GCF_000247695.1 Heterocephalus glaber | reverse complement strand
CACACACACACACACACACACACACACACACACACCCCAAACTAGAAATGCATCACTGGAGTACATTCTAACTGCACTTGAGAGTCTTCCAGCTTCTGCTCTGCAAACTAGACATCTTTTCCCCTTCCACAAACAGTTTAAGAAACAAGGCAAAACAGAAGAGCTCCAAGTTAGTGAACACTGGGCAGACTTAAGTTTGAAGCAAAAAGAAAACAGATAACACAATTTACCCAGAAAAAGGTGAAACACACATTTTTGAAAGCTCATTTCATTTCCCTCAATCTCTTACATGCAAATACCAAAATTCCATTGAGAACAGAGCTAAGGAGCTAACAGAGCTCAGTTGGCCCAACACAGACACGGGCCAATGGTTTGCAGAGCCCTGGAACAGCAATCAGAAATGGAGAATCAACAGAGCAGACATCCACATTGCACAGGAGGCTTCACAAACACATACAATGGACAAACTCAGAGGTCCTGCAGTGAAACTGAGGCTGGCTCTGTACAGTGATGGTCAGGTCCACGCTCCAGGAAGGGACATGTCTGCAGCAGGCCTGGAGTCCACCACCAAACTTGTGTGAGCCATGACAGGATACAGCAGGTTCTAACCACCTGCTGGGGCTAGGCCCCTGGAAGGTCTTGTCTTCCACATGACACCTAGGATGTGATTGTCACATCCCTGTTAGGTATGAGGAAGCTGCTCTGAGGGTCGAAGGGCCAATGGTGGGGCTCACATACAGCAAGGGCAGGTGTCTATGTTGGCCACAGGTCCACAAAAGCCTTCTGTGTTTCCTTCTAACCAGGCACTTCTCTCCTGATACCACCCCCAGGCCCTGGGATTCCACTCCCAGCTTCCCACACCCTGGTTAACCCAAGTCCGGGTACCACTGACTTTCCCGTATTCTCTGCAACATTTCCTTTCCAGCTGCAGTGTCTGCCCCATGCTCTAAGCCTTAGGAGGCCTCCAGCTCCTGCCCTCTTCTGGGTTCTTCAAACCTGGCCAAATAGTATCATTACTCACTGATGGTCTCTCTCCTACTAGACTAAAGATCTAGAAATCAGAGAAGTCTACTCAGTGTTGTATTCTCTCTGCTGCCTAACACGGAACCTGAGCCACGAAGACAAACTTGCCAACTGTGTGAACTGTCAGCAGTCACCGAAGACCATCATGCTGTGCCAGGGTAACACACTGTAACATCACTAGTGACAAGGTAAATCTTAAATTTAAATATTCAGGCATAATATTTTTTATAAATCATAATTACAGAGCCGCAATGCAACGATGGTAGGGATAATAAGGCAAAACAAAGCAGCAGCCTTCCTAAGAACAGTGAGAAGCTGCAGTCGCACAGTGCCAACAGAGCCCTACCTGCATCAGCAGTCGCTGTAGGCTACTGTCTCCCACAGGGACCTCCCCAGATAGCTTGGAAACTGGGAAAACAGATCACCCACCAGGATCTGAACTTTAAAGAGCAAGAGCCTCTAGGCCTGTAAGATTTGACTGTATCCTAATTAACAGCAAAACATAATTAAAGAGTTTAGGACAGGGACTGGGGATCTGGAAAAAGGAGAATCCCAGAGCGAGTTCTGGCAGCCAGAGGGGAAAGATGGGAAGGCCTGGACTGAATCCAGTAACTGCTCAATTTGTCTCCGCTGCTCTGATGGCAAGTGTGTCAAGCAATCCACAGATGCTCCTACACCTGCAGAGAGAGAATGTGGGGCTATGAGCAGATCGGCACTCAGGTCCCCACAAGGGTTGTGTTTACTGCTGTAAACTGCTAAGCAGGTATTCTTGATATACGGTCCAGTTAGTGAGCTTGTTAATGTGACAGCAGGTTGAGAGATGGATCTGTTCTCTGCACTGAGGAAAAAAACTCTTCTTTTTCTTAATGTCAACTAGTGAATATCACCTCTCTTTTGGAAGAATTTGTATTTCTGTCAGCTGAAACACCATCCTAGTCTTCCCATTCACCCTCGCTTTCTTTAAATGCATATACTTTCTTTAATTGTAAGACCAGGTTCTAGGGACAATCACTTTTGGTCAGTGGTAGTTTTTACCAAACTGAAAAACAACAATTTACTCAGCAAGGCTCACTGACTCATTAACCCATTACAAACTACCCTCTCACATCTTAGGACAGAAATGTCATGCAAATAGTTTGGTTTCACCAACAAGAAACTAATGCTGACTTTGCAGGGCTAAGGCCAATTTCTGGAAAATTTAATTTGCAAAATCAGCCCAAGGCTACCAATGATATAAAATTCACTTGATGTGCTAATTTCACACTCTAGAGTCCTCACCCCACTGGTGAGTGGGTGACGGCAATTACATAAAGTAAAAGAGTGCCTAAGTTTACCAAGCAACCCAGAGGTAGCCTGTGAGCTCAGCAGGAAGTCAGCACTCAGCCTCCCTCCCCATATACCCGCTGGAACAGCAGAGATGAGCCCAGACGCCAACCCACCAGGCTTGAGTCCACATTTCCACTCTGCAGAATTCAGCCACAAAATGTATCAGCATCCCATTTAATAAACGTTTTCTTTCACATCTTAACATAGAAGGGATGACTCCAATGTGGGCAAACACTAATGAAAACACCAACATCCCAGCTAGATCTAGAAGCCCTGAAATGCTCCAAGGTCTGTAGCCAGAGGCATCAGGCCCAAAGCCACCCTGAAGCGGGAGCAGCCTTGCATACTAGGCTGGCCTCTGACAAGAACCAGACTGGCACCTGCAAATACATACACCGACTGTTCTGGCATCGAAAATACCATTAAAGCCAGTCAAGATGGCACATGTCCATAATCCCAGCCAGCACTCTGGGAGGCTGAGGCAGGAAGGCCATAAATTCCAGCCCAGTCTGAGCAATTTAGTGACCTTAGCAAGACCCTATCTAGAAATAAGAAAGAGAAAATGGCCTGGGGATGTAGTTCAGTGTGAGGGCCTTGGGGTTCAATCCTCAATACAAATAATAATAATAATTATAATAACAACAATATTGTTTATAAAGCTCATGAAATACTGAGATGTGCAAATGTTAGAATTCCTTAGTAAAAATACACCTCTGTGTGTCCACGTGTGTATATATATGTACATATATATATTCACACACACATATATACATACATACGTATATATATATATGGTAAAACCTTGGTTTGCAAGCAAAATTGGTTGTGGAAATATGCTTATAATCCAAGCTACCTGTGTATCAAAGCAGATTTCCCTATAAGAAATAGTAGAAACTCTGATGCTTCATTTCACAACCCAAAAATATTCATATAAAAATGATTACAATACTGTAATATAAAATAATAAAGAAAATATAAAATATAAAGAAAAATAAATTAACCTGCACTTACCTTTGAAAACCTTCATGGCTGGTGTGAGGGAGACAAAAGAGAGGAGGGTTGTAGTGTAGGATGGCTTTCACTATCACTAAGGGAATCACTGCTGTCTATTGGCTCAACGGAATCTTTTTCTTTTCATACGTCTCAAGGAACCTATCCCATGATACTTGCTTTTGCCTCTTTTTGAGGATTTCATGGAAATGTTACATTGCATTGTCATTAAACAGACTCACCACTCACACTGCTACAATCTTATTCGGACGATGCTTTGTACAAAATTTGCATTTTCCCACCTTTTACATCTCTCTAATCTCACCTGAAGTGAGGGATTCTTCCAACTTTTTCTCCTCCTCTGCAGATGAGATCCCCTCCATAACCTCTTGCTGTTGGAAGACAATCACCCACAATCCCGCAGTGAGAGACAGAGAAAAATCATTTCCTCACTTGTGATCACGGAAGTCTGGCATCATGTGATATCTTACTCGTAGAGCAAGACATTGCTCGTTTATCAAGCTAAAATTTATTAGAAACGTTTGCTCATCTTGCAAAACACTCGCAGAACAAGTTACTCACAATCCAAGGTTTTACTGTATATACATACAGTGTATACAATTTCATAATACACATACAAAGATGTATCTATACACAGAAAAAAAGTGAAGAAAATTCTCTAAAATCCTTGTTTTCATCACTGTATGTTGGCATCTTGCGTAATTTTATTTCTCTTTTCCTATACAAACATTATATATGGAATGCATATTACTTTCAATGGTCTTGCCCCTAGAAAGCAAAGAAACAGTTGGTTACAACTGTCCATATTCCTCCAAATGAAGCTCTGTGCAGACCTCTTGAAATTCACCTGCTCCACTGTTCAGCGGGCTGTGATGCTTCCACCAAAGGCCAATTATGCAGATAACAGGGAACCAGAAGTTCTGTGATTGAGGGAGAGTAATCCCACCCACCAGGATTCAGTCTATAAACACATTTCCTTCCTACCAGCTCCCTACCCTGCCCATCTATTCTTAATTTTGATCCCTGCTTAACGTGCTATCTCTACTTCATCCAGAACCACTGGCCTTGCAGGGCCCACGAGAGAATGAACTCGGAGCAGAAACAGTGCTCGGCCTGTTCATATCAACAGTAAGTTTGCCTTTAGAACAGAAAACAAAACCAGTTCTCCCTGGGATGCTGGTGGCAGCTTAGTGGCTCACAGTCCCTCCTTCCTATCCTCAGCTACTGTGGCAGAATGAATCAGCCATCTGCTGCCCCAGACAACAAGTCCTCCCAAATGCCTTCCCGGTTGCCAGCCCACACCAGGAAGATAGAAATCCCTAACTGACCTGCCAACTAATGAATATCACCTCTTTTTTGGAAGAGTATTATATTTAACCAACAATGTCCTTTGAAAGAAGTTGCTTTACCCTGTTGCTACATACCCCACTAGTCTTTAATAAAACCTCGGGAATGTACAATTTAAATCAGTTTTATTTGGATCATCTGCCCACCAGGTTGAGTATTTACTGCAGATCTGCTTAAACAGGCCTAGGTTCTCAGGCACAGGAGGGTTCCCAAGACTGTTTAGTCCTCATGGGAAGGAAAGCACTGACTACTTGTCACCTGGACAGCAAGGAGAACATCCAGCTGTCCCCTGCCTCCCGTATACCCACTGAGGGCAGGAAGGCAGCACTGATGTGGTTGTCTAGCCTGGGGCCAGGGCCAGAGACCTCAGCTGCAGGAGGCTTTAGGTCCAGACCAGGAAACCAGCAGCACTGAGCCTAGGGGATGTCAGTAACAAGTTCTAAGTGCTCATGATTTCTCCCAGGGGAATTGATGATGGGAGGTACCACCAAAAACAGCAAGATACAAAACTTGCATGGTATAGAAATGTAAATTATCCCTAGGTGCTCCAATGGTGCAACTGGTTAGCCACCAGAAATATAAATTTCCCACTAAAGGCAATAAATTTTATATTCTAGATCTTTATAAAGAAGAAAACAAGTAAACAAAAGAAAGACATAAAAGGAACCTTAAAGGACGAAGCTTTCATTCATTAATATTAAGCACCTACCTAGTTGCCAACATACTGTGACTCTTACACATTAGCTGACCTGTATAGAAAGTGATTTGGTTTGGACATTCCCTCTGTTCATCTATTCTCTAAAAGGTACACTACAATCTCCATGTCAAGTAACTTACAATACAGTATCAGATAAAGTCAAGTGACAGGAACGCCTGGGCCCTTCTGATTAATGACACAAATGACTACCTTTCTCCAGTCTCTGCCCAACTCTTAATTCCTATCTATCCTGATAAAAGAGAGTCAAGTTCTAGACACAATTTAAGAAGTCAGTCTTTGAGTATTTAAATGGATTTACAAATAGGTATACATCACTATGTGGTCAGAGTGTGGACCACAATTTATAGACATTTATTTGCCAGATTCTGACTGACCTGATGATATCACCCTGTTTTTTCTAGTAAACCCTGCTCATATACCCACAAGCATGCAAGGCCAACCAGAGCCCACTCTCAACAAGTAAGACAAATATAATGGTAAAAATTAATACAATTAATACTGGCTCTTGCAATACACAGAAACCCAAACTGGATTCCAGACTTACTGCCTTTAAGTTTGCAGCTGGTCAGATGAATACACACACCACATGTTCATCCTATCCCAGGGAGACACACACCCCTCCAGCAAAAGTGCATCAAAACACTAGGGCAAAATGGGCCCTGCCTATGTTCGGATGGTCAGCCCTGCAGCCTTTGACTGGCAGGTCCCCCAGGGTGATTCTTGGTCATTACTGGGCTTCAATGTCTCAATCACTCAAGGGTCCACACAGACAGTTCCCTGAGGGTGATCCTGATGGAAATTCCATTCACTTGACCCATGTTACACCTCTGAACCAACACCCTGGGGCAGGAGAGAAGGGGACACAGGTTGAGGTGTGGAAAGGGCCTGGGAATTAATCTGTGGCAGTGAGCTAGGGGACTCACAAAGACTTGACTAAACACTTGCAAGGGTGGCAGGTGAGTGGGGTGGTCACAAAGCCAATCACCTGAAGTATCTTGATGCACCAGCTGCTCTGAGGACCCAGGGAGAAAGTACTGTGGATCAGCTTTCCAGCCTGACCACATCCCTAGGGAGCCTTAGAGGGTAAGGGATGGTAGGGAGCCACTGAGGAAGAGAAAGAGGGAAAATAGCCCAAACACAGTTGGTAAAAACCAAGTGATGCCCTTGATAAGGCTGCCTAGATCTGTCCTGAAGCAGCCGAGATCCCAACAGCACACTTCCAGTAACAGGAGGATCACGCACTTGCAAGACTAGCAGAGGAAGGAGTTAAAATACCTTCAATACTCATCACCAGTCTATTCCCCCTAAGCAGTGCTAAAGAAAATCTTTACTTGGCTAATTGCCTGAATGAAAATGAGTTTGGGAATGATTTGCATGAAGATGTGTACTTTAAAAAGTCAAAGATACATAGTATTAATTCTAATACACTGCTTATTATAGTTTCATAATGGAGGGAGTATAATAAAGAAAGATTATAAATAATACCAGTCTATTATGTGGACACATTAAGAACATCATATTATTTTGTAATGAGAGATTTGTTTTTCCATTGCAACTACTGGTAACCTAATACTTTTCACCCTAATGGACTGGTACACAGTTCTGAAAATGAATCGAAACCAGCAAGATTTGGCTTATTAAAAAAAAGTAAAATAATAAACAGTGCTGGCTTTCTCTGTTGACAATCAGATGCAGACAAAGGGGATCCCCTCAGCGGAGAAAAACACATCATTAGACAGAAGCAGTGTCTCCAGAAGGAGACAACGCCCCCATGTTCACTTTTTCCCTCCACAGCACCACTAACTATGCATATTTTAGCACATTTTAAAAAGAAAAGGAGAAGAAGTAAAAAATCACAAGTTAACAAACACCTGTGAGGCTGTGCTAGAGGACCTGTGCAGGGAGTGCTATGCAGACATCTGGCACACCTGTCCAACTGCCAAACCTCTGCATTTTCCAGCTATTCAGGCACTTTCTAAAGAAGAAGAAAAAAAACCTCCATGCTTGATCTGTAAAGCAGGAGAGCGTGCTTGTAACTCAGCCCTTGTCAAGCAGAATACAGCAGCCTCAAAGGGCTCAACAGCCTTTTTATAAAACTACTGTGTGGCAAAGTGCCTAAAAATAGTATGGTTCAGCAGGCAGATCACACCAAGCAACACTGCCTACACACCAAGCAACACTGCCTACACACCAAGCTACCTCCCAACAACATAATGGAACAGGCCACAGTACACTCCTGGTCTGCACTGAAGCCCCTGTCACCCTCTTCCTACCTGGACCCTCTAGGTCCCTCCTTCCTCCAAACAAATGGAGAACCACGCTGGCCCCATCTGGCCTCCACAGGAATATAGGGCAGGAGGGACACACATTTTTATGTATTCACTGCCATTGCTAAGACACCTTCTTCCCTCCCAAAACAGACATGAAGGTGATGACTACATTAACTACTGAACATGGCTCATTCTAGTTTTCCTTAAATGAAAGTTGAATTCAAATCACCTGTAGAAGTTAGAAAAATACTCAATACAAAGTTTGCTATACTGTCCTGTTCATGTGGACTCTGCTCCCTTTTCTGAATAAATGGCCCTATAATAGTGATGGTAAATCTTTTGGAGCTTTCAATGATACCCGCTGCAGCATGCATGCCATAGGTTTGCCACCACTGGCCTATAAAATGAGTGACTGCCAGGCCTTGATTTCTACTGGGCCTCCTGGTTTGCAAGGGATCAAGTTATCCAAATCCATAACTGCCCAGCCCACGGAAAGAGGAGAGGCAGGAGTGCTCTGATTTGGGATGGTGGATCCTCTCAGCCTTTGTCAGACACATAGCTAATTACTACAGAAAGAGTTTCCTTCCTTAGAACAAAAACAACTATTTAACTAGTGAATTGAAGTCTTAACACTACCATTGTTCCTCAATGAATGCCTCCTTCACAAGCTCCTCCATGGATGTCCTCCAAACAGAGATGTCTAATATAAACAAACAAGAAGAAACAACTTAATAAATGACAATGTGCTCTGTGAAAGAGCCTTGCTGGCTTCAGATTCATGAACTAAGCAATTCCAGCAGCTCCTTGGGAAATGAATATATAAAACTGCATCTTTACAATTGGGTAATTACCATAAATGCCTTTCAAACAGACTGTGGAAGACCTGCACAGAGTCTGACTTGCATCTTTAATGTCTGAGGTAAGAACCCCTAATATGCTGGCCTCACCATGAGCCCTGCTCTCCTCCTCTCAATAATAATGCAGAATTATTACTCTGAACAAGAAGTCAAATAGGTTAAAGTTCCAGCTAACCAGGAAAGGTTCAAGTGCACTTTGAGAAGCTGTATATGTCAAGCAGGTATCTGGACCATGAATGAATCAATCACTCAACAGAATGTGCGTACTGCAATTATCTCATATTATTCTGGTATACAGTCTTCAAGTTTTATGAGAATTCTACTCATTTTACATAGTATCAGTATGCTTCTCTTTCTGCGTGAATAATACATAGTAACGAGAGGCTGTCAGTATAATTGTAAAAATTCTTTTTGGGGGGGATTCTTCTTATAGCTGCATGCGGAAAAAAAAAGATCCTGAAACACTTGTGAAACTGAAGTAAAACTGAATGGATGGCCTGGCCTTCTCCTGGAGCCACTGGCCCTAGGCACATCATCAGAGTAAGTTAACTCCAGCAGCCTGCCCTCTCCTGCTCTGTATGATTAGCTACATGACCCTGAGCAGAGACCTCCACCTCCCTGGTCCTCAATATCCTCATTTTTAAGATGAGAATAATGACACCTACTTCTAAGCACTATTAAATAACATAGGTAAAGTACTAAGATATTTTCTACTACATACATAGTAAACAGTAAGCAAATAAATCCGCAATAATAATTATGAGAGGGCAGAGATGATGACCTGCAAATATACTGTCCCTGAGAACAAGTGTCTGCCACGTTGATCATTCATCGTTTATTCTGTAGTCAGGTTGACCAGGGCCACAACTGGGAAAGACTTATTTGTAACAGAGACAAAGCACATGGTCCTTAGTCATCCAGTCACAGACCTAAGAAAAAGAAAGGAATTCATACTTATCGAGAAAAGTATATTTTATCTTGTCCATATGAAATTATAAGTATGGAGCTATTTCTTTCCAATGTGATTAGTAAGAATGAGTCCAAGAGAAACCAGACTGTACTACAACCGATCAAACTGAACACTAACTCCCAAATGCTCAGTCAAGCACTCAGGTGCTAGAAGAAATGAGAATGTTTGGGCTGGGAAGGAGGCAGGTGAGGATTCAGGAGACCTGCCCTGGGGTAGAAGGACAGAGGATGGCCACAGCTAGATCTGTGCTCAGCCTGCTTTAGATATGATTATTCTGCCCACCCATTTTCACTCCTAGGAAGCTACACCCAAGTCCACCATAATGTCTCTTTCTACACTTCTATAACTCTGACTGAAGTGCCCCAGGACACACTTGCCTGAATGTATTTGCTCATCCTTCAATTGTATGTACAAAGAATTCGTGTATGTCAGCCTCTTGGAAGGCTACAGAGACCCCTGGCCACCTTAGTTCAATAGGATGCCCTGGTATTCTGCAAGGATAGTCATGGAGCATTTTATGGGTATTTGGGCCTATCTTTTTCTTCCACAACCTGCTGTGAATCTTGGAGGAATGTTGCCTTGCAATCATCTTCTTTCCCAGCATCTCAATGTGCTGAACTTGCAGAAATTTTCCACTAAGTAGGTACTGAACTAAATCCTTCTCAAGCAAGCAAGGACCTACAGAGCCCTGTCTTCCTTCCCACCCTCTTTGGATTTTAAAGCTTACCTGAAGTGGCTGAACCTACTAACTCCCAGCTGATGAGATATGAAAAAAAATGTTTGCAAACAGCCTGGAAAACATCCATGCCACCCACCCCAGGACTCCATGAGTGTACTCAGCACAGGACAGACATAGGCTGAGATAGCAGAGCAGCCACAAGTCCCACATATGAGCAGAGACATTTCCAAGTGATCAACACCTGAGTCACACAGTTCAGACTTGTTCTTGACATTTCTCTACCAGACAAGAGATTGTTCGTGTCTACTGTCTGTAGGTGAAGGATGCCCATCCCCCTACTACATCCCATTCAGAGATCTGGCAACTGAGATGGTTCTTCAGAAATGTGAGCAGAACAGTAAAAAATGTACCAGTCTGATCATGTTTTAAATAGATGGAAATAAATTACAGACTCTCTAAAGGTCCACTGGGTCCTCGAGTTCTCCTGGTGCTACAAAAATGTCTATTTGAAAAGAGGACAGAGTCAAAGGAAAGCCTACCGCCACCCTGCTAGCATGTCTTCTGATTCCAAAAAGTAGGGGGTTGGTGGTAAACTAAAAAGCAGAGAGAAGAAACAAGACACTCAGGCATCAGAACAGTGTACCTTTCTGTTAACAGAAGCCCAGCAGTTAGAAAGTCTCAGTAGGAATCTAAAGGCTGAAATATAGACCACTCAAAACTGTGGTACCAGATAGCTTGGAAAATTTGATTCATCTAACTTCACAAGGACAAAAACTGAAGTTCAGCCCAAAAGAACAAGTCTACCAACCTTCTGATAAACAGGCTTCAAGTCTTTGTAATGATTAAGTCAGTCTCCGGTATGAAAATGAGGATGCCAATGTAAAAGCGTCCACACAGGCTGATGAAACAAAAGTCAGCAATTAAACCATTATATCATCTTGGTTCTACTGCAATTTACAAATTTATAAATTTTAAATGTAAGTTTATGGAAGAATAAATATCACTGCAAAAGGGAAAATAAAAGAACGAGACACAACTGAACCTTCTACTTTTTAACAACAGGGATGCTGTACAGATTGGCGATGCCTCCCTTAACTAGGCACAGCTATTAACTTGATTTAAACTGCAATGGAAAAGCTTTCAGCTAGGAAGGAGAGTGCCCTGGCTCAAAGCAGCTTCATCCATGAAACACAAATTTATTCCACTTTGTGAAGCCTCTTCCACATTAATACCACATGCAACTCCAACACTAAGAGCCAAGTCAAAATTTAAAATAAGAGATAATGAAGACTACAAAAAACTTAAGGAACTCTGGAACTCGCACCTCATGTAAAAATAAAAAATATGTGCAAATTTAAAACTAAAATATAATTTTTATAATCATGCAATGGGGAAATTTTCTCTTAGCATGAAACAAACAAACAAACAGGGAAGACTATTTTATAAAGACGTAGTCAAAACTACTCTCTTATCGAAGATTATCTCAATCTAAGCTAAAAGGCAATCTAAGGATGGCAAAAATATTTGTTTATTAGATGTAAGGAGACTAATTTGCAAAATAAAGAAGTTTTTAAAAATCAGGACATGTAATAATCCATAAGAAATACAAGTGGATAACAGGAAAAGATGACTAACAGCAGTACTGATTTTTTAGAAGAACATAAAGATGTAAACAATGAAATACTTAACATTAAAATAAAAATTTAAAACATTAGATTACTCATACTGGTGAAAACCATGGGTTAACTCAAAAATAACCAAAAGAATCATGAATGGATCTGAAGAGCACCAATCTGAAGAGCAGTCTGTAACTGTCAAAGTTTTAATTATGTACATTCTTTTCAGGCAGGAATTTCATTCCTAGGAATTTACCTTAAGGAAATGGTTGTGCAAGTCTGTGTATAGAAATTTTATTAATAATAACCAAACAGTGACAAGCATCTACCTGTCCTTCAACAAAGGATAAGGTCAACAAACCACATACATATATACATCATGAAAACCAGTCCAATGTAAAGAGAGTTAAATGGGGACCAGGAAAATGTTGACAGTGAAAGATGCCTACAGTAATAGTATGCATTAAATAATTCCTTTTCTCAAGTGTGCATACAGATTTAAACAAAGTCGTCCCACACCAATTCCCTCTGGGGAATAAGCTACAGGGGAAATTCACTCTATGTTATACATTTCTGTGTGGTCTAAATTTAATAACTTATAAATTTAAAAACTAAAGAGTAAAATTTTTACAAAGTATGCCTAAAATCTCAAGCACTTATCACAACTGTTCGTACTGCAGCATGTCCTGTGATATGCTCAGAAACTCACCCACCAGAGCTGACCTGAAAATGGGTCCTGGAGGTGTCCTCTATACATAACACCTGGAGAGACGCCGAAAAAAATCAAGTCCAGGTGGCAGTGTCTCCCCATAGCAGTCCACAGTGAGGCCAGAGGCCATCAGCTGTGTTCAGGGGGCACCAGGTGTTCCTCAGCTGGCCAGTAGCTGGTCATAGGGTGAACTTCGTACCTATCTACAGAAGTGTCCAACAGTGGGAGATGAGCAGTCTTACTCGCTGGGTGAAGGTCCCTCCTCAAAACACACCACCTGTTTGTTCCCTGCGCTGAAAATGTCCTTACTCCCTGTAGCCTAATTCCATATCAGCTGTCCTCATGAACACTTCAACCAAGTTTTCCAAGTCCCATAAAGAGGGCACATAGCCATGTCACAGAAAGGCCTTCTTCCACCATGGCCTCCTCGGTCCTCAGCCTCTCTACAAAGATGCCAGTCACCTCTCTTTCACCATGTAGGCCTTATACATTTATAACAAGCAATAAGGAAACCACTGACACTCTGCCACTGCTTGAATGCTTACCACCTGGCATCCATTGTGAAGGCAAGCTCACAACCCAAGTCTCCAAATACACCAATACAACAAAAGACAAAGGCTGAAGAAGTGAAGTTAACCAATACACAAGCCAGGTACATGCAGGACACGCCCCAGACTGGACTTCCACAGTACCTCAAGGGATGCTGGGAGTCAAACAGCAAATTCAGAATGCAAATAACAGACCAGGTGTAAATAAGGACTTGGTATTACACAACCTGAGGTTAGTAACTGAATTGCTGTGACCAGAGCAAGTGTCTTCTACTCTCAGGAAATATACACCAAAGTTCTCAGGGGCAAAATTTCCAAGAAGACCATGTACCTGTGTGTGTGCATATATGTCTGAGTGTGTTTATGTGTGCACGCACCTGTATAAGTAAGCTTGCATACCAACACTGAAAAAGAAAGGGAGTCCAGTGCTGACAATCCAGGCCAGAGGCTAACGTGCCAGGTGGGGGTGTCACCTTGACAGGCTCCTCACACACCTTCCTACTTCCTGCTGTTCCACACAAGGAAAGGGGAGCTGTGCTGGCTCTGGCTGGGGAAAGGGTATGGGCAACCATGCCCTGGCCTACACAGCCCTGCTCAGACAACCCTAGGGCAGGCACACCCCCCACTTCATAGTACTTTTCAGGATGGTGGCCTCCAGGCAGCCTGTGGCTCACCAGTATGTTCACATCTTTCCCTCTAACCCAAGAGACACCCAACGCAGATGTACATGAACCAACTATAAAAAGTATACCTCTCTAAGCATACCAGGGAACACTCATCAGTGACTCCTGGAGCCCCCAATGTAGGGGACTGCAGAGTTCAAATAAGCTAAGCCCTTCTCACTAACAATGCTTTGGAGAAGTGAGGCAAGTCAAAACATTCGTCCATCAGCCAAGGGAGCAGGACAGTCTTCTTAAAAACCATCAAGAGGCTACACAGGTGCAGTTTAACACTCAAGGGGCTGCATGGAGGGAAGCAGGTCTAGCCCTGGCCCTGGCCCTGCAAGCTGGACATGTGGAGAGACTGCAGGCTGCAGTGCCCTGGAGCAAGAACCTGCAAGAAAAAGGAGCCCTCAGGCTCCCAAAAGGCTCCCTCAGCAGTTTCCAAAGTGTGGTTGCCCTAGGACAGTAATGATGAACCTTTTAGAGACCAAGTGCCCAAACTGCAACCAAAAACCCACAGTGCCAACACTACAATTAAACTTCAATACTGAGGTTTTAGTTTAGAAAAAACAACTCATGCATTAAAAGAAAAACACAATAAGAGAGCTTTCAATGATGCAAACAGTCTGTTGCAGCATGCATGCCATAGGATTGCCATCACTGGCATAGGAGGTAAAAACTAGGTTTGCAAATGGTACAGACATTCTCTCCTCTCACCAGGGCTCTTTGGGATAGTACAAAGGATCCATCACACAAGCAGGTAATGAGAAACCAACTGTCTGCTCTGCAGCCAGGCAGTAAAGACAAAATTTGCAAGAGCAAAAACCGATCCCATCTGCTCTCTGATGTTTCTGTTTTACAAAATATTTTCATAAAATGTTATCTATAATAAAATGTAAAGGACTTACTGTCACATTAAATCCTTTTAAAACTTCTCAGTTTTAATTCTAACATGGTAAATATCAATAGAGGTAAGCCACATAATCAAAAGCTCCTTGGGATTCCCCAATCATTTCTAAGCATGAAGAGGATCCTAAGGCCAGAAAGTTTAAGAACCACGGCTACAAGATTGGTGCTAAATCTTGTTAAATTGCACCTGCTTTCAAAGGTCACAGCAATAGCCAGTAGGTGGTATACAGTGCAACTATGAACTAGACACTACATGCTTTTATATGTTATTTCCAAAATCACAAGAGTTGTGAAATTAAAAAAAAAAGAAAATGAAAACATCCATCAGCCTAGCTGACTGTATAAATACAGGGCCCTAAGAAACTGGCTGCTTGCCCCAAGTGAATCAGCAAGAGCAGGATGTGAGCTCAAGTCAGTCTGCTCCTAGATCATGATCTTCTCAATGCATCTTTTAAAAAAAAAACAGTAATTATGGGAATTTCTGCAAAGTGTCCTGGGGTGCATGCTCCTACTTGATACTGCAGGGGCTAAAATTCAACAATAAGGGAAAGGGAAGGTATGGCTCAGACAAAACTAAGGAACATCCTGGCAAAATCTCCCACTGTGCTTCCTACAATAGACAACACAGTCCTCTGTGAGCAGAGGCCCCAAGACAGTCTGGGTTCACATCTGTTGTCCCAGCAAAGTATCAAGAATGCACGTTTTTCTTCAAATAAATCATAGAGTCACCTACAGAGAAGGCTGGAGCAGCCTTAGCGTCAGGGACCCCACCTGTTTCAATCGATCTGTTTTTATGAAGCACTGAAAAAGTTGATGAAACACTGCTAGTAGCCCCTCCATTACAGCTGAATTTCAAATTACGTGCTGGGAAAGAAATTCACTGACAATTTTTGGAACCAATATCCAATTCTGAGATTAAAAATCTGAAGCATAGTATAGTGTGTTCCTCAAAAACAAAACTAAACACAGCATTCATTTCCACATGGTCCAGGGATCTCACTTTGGGGTACCTCCCCGGAAGAGCAGAAAGCAAGGTCTCACACTACCTCAACAGCCAGAAGCTGCAAATGACCCAAGTGCCTGCTGATGGATGAACAAATAGAACATGATCCATTCAAAAAATGGAATATTGGTCAGCCATACGACGGAAGGAGATTCTGATATCCTGCTACATTATGGATGAACCTGAGAACATGCTAAGAAAAATATGCCAGTCACATAACAACAAATGTTTTATAACTTCACTTACATGAGGTTCCTGGGGTCATCAGATGGATAGAGCAAGAAGTATAACAATGGCTGCCAGAGGCTGGGGAGTGGGGGAATAGGTCATGACTTGTTAATAGGTACACAGTTCCAGTGCTGCAAGATGAAAAGCTTGTGAGTGTCTTTAGCTACCCTGTCATGGCTGCCTTCACATCCTGAATTGATCCAAAATGTTTACTCTTCTTGGCCATTTTGACTTTAAGGAAGAGCTAGAAATTACATGGTACCAGATCCAGTGAATGAGGCAGATGAAGACACACCAACATGTTTTTACAAGCCTACATTTCCATTGGATGGCACTCAGCAGCACATTCACTGTATTTTTTTAATCACATTTCATGAAGACATTCACAAAAGAAGACTTCCAGAACCGTTTCACGGTGTGGCAATAACAATGGGATAAATGTGTTTGAAGTGAGGAGGCATATTTTGAGGGGGATTAATGGCAATGTGTCTTTTACTGTAATATATTTTTAAAAATTTAAACTTTAACTAAAATTCTGATCACCCCTTAAGTCTTGAAGGTCTTGCAATCACAGTCTGTTACCACATATTTTGTGGTCACTGCCTCTTCTCTAGGGGAAGTACTGTGAATTTTTGTATCCACTAAGCCCTTTTCCTTCCTTTGATACAGCAAATGTCCTGTGAACAATCAATGTCCTATTCTTTCAGCTGACTGCTTTTGTTTACTGGCAGGAAAGGAAGCCACAAATTCTCCAAGTAGCAGCAGGGACTCCAGAGCTTGGCTTCATTTTCTACTGGACAGGTTGTTATAAGGCACTGGCTATTGTATTTTGGTGTTTGGGCTATAGAAAGGGGAAAATGTGAGTTTTCAGCACAGCCAAGTCTTTTCTAGCAACAGCACCAGAAGTCATGAGCTGTGGCAGACTGGTGAGAGACAGGAAGATCCTGTCACTGATATGAACTGAGAGGAGGCTCCTCACACTCACAGGAAACATGCATGGGAACCAGAAGTCCAGACAGACAGGCAGAGATCTGGCTTTTGTTCTGACCAGCATGCTGCTCAGCTGCTTTCCATGAAGGAGGCTTCTGGGAAAGTGCAGCCACACTGTGTGTTCACTGAGGGAAACAGGAATGTGGGCCATGTCTCCACAAAATCACAGGACACAGTTCCTGGTGTTCAGGGAAAGCCCAAGGAAGGCTAACTTTGCTATTTTAAAAATAAAGATTATTTTCAAAATAGTGAGAACTATCCATTCCAATTTTGCAGAAGGCACCAAGCTAGGAGGTCTGAGCAGTGGCTACTGGCTACCACCTTGCCAACACCCAGGAAGGGTTGGCATGTAGAACTCAGCAAAATGGAGAGAACAGAGCAGGGATAAAGATCCCCCGTGACTATGTGCCCAGATCTACAATGCCTGAAGCATGTTACCCCTAGACATTCCAGCTGCTTAAGCAATGACTTGTTTTGTTTTTTCATTAAAGTTTTATTTCTTATAACCAACAGGTCCAGATGAATGCAATTATTCAAGATCATAGCATGCATGACTTAAATTTCAAAACAGCCAAATTCCATAATATGGCCCCAAGTACCTTTCTGATTCTTCTCCACTTGACAGTCACAATATGCATCAAGTAACCTTTCTCAAATGAATAAATCCTGAAGTTCCCTCCTTCTGTCCCTCTTATCAAGATGTTCCCATTACCCAAAATACCCAGCATCCTTCATAGATTTAAAGGTCATCACCCTCCACAAAACCTTAGCAGACACCTCTAGGAAAATACTTGGCAGAAAATACTGCCAAGGAAGAACTGTCTGCACAGAAGTGTCTCCTGCTCTCCACTGCCCCCATGGCCCTGTTTGAAACTTCTACTACATTTTGCAGTCACTGTATGCAATTTCTTTGTAGACAAGCCTGCTGCTTTCAACTGTGAGTTCTTACTGGGCAGAAGGCTTAGGCATAACAGGCAATGAATAAATAGTGGGAAAAATAACCAAATATAAGCAGACAAGCTTCTTCACTCAAAAATCATCTGCTATTGCTGATATCACAGTTGATTAACTGCTTGTATCGTTTTTCCATTAATTTATTACACTAATTGTTTTCTGGGTTTTTAGGAGTCAACAGCTACAAGACTATGACTATTCTGGGATGACCTCTGTGTGGTGTGAGAAATTCTTTAGCTCTTTCAGTATTTCCCACAAATAAGGTAAATAAGGAAGATGACTTGACAACCAATACATTCATTCTTGCTCAACTAAAGCTAAAAAGCTTTACTGCACAATGACTAGAACTTCTAGGCCAGGCAGCCAAGCCCCGGGCATTCTCTCAGCCTCTCTGTCCTGCCACTCTGGTTCTCACGCCCAGACAGTGGCTCTTCGACCTGCTTGGGCAGAGGGTGGAGCAATGAGATTCACAAGGGCACATGGTGAGCATCCCTTTCCTCCACCCAGTGTGTAAAACACTACAAATACTGGATTGCTTTAGTAATAAGAACCAGGAACAAGTTCCCTAGTAGAAAGATGTATGTTATTTAATAAAGATTCATCACCATAAGCATCCCTATGGGGTGGGGGTGCTGAACTTAACATGTGTAGCTCATACATGTTTTTCCAACAACATGTGCTTGTTTGCTTTATCACCTACTTCCAGACAAGCAAAACATTTAAAAAAAGAAAACATCAGGGATTCATGTAGTGGCCTAAATGTGTTATCTTAACAGCTGAAAACTAATCCAACTCTAGCACCACCTATGATGGAAGGGCACTTGGTGAGAGCCCATGTGTGGACACACTCGGTTTAGGCTAATCAATCTTCCAACCTACATTGACATAAGCATTTTCAGACTGGAAAACTATGTAGTGTAAACCTGAAATGTTATTCATTAAATCAATGAAGAAAGGAGAGAATAAGTCCCTGACTTACAAACGACTTCCATTCTGTGAGAACTGTTTGTAAACCAATGAAGTGACTCTTACACAGCACACATGGGAAAGTTTGCAACTCAAATGTTCATAAGTCAGGGACTTACTGTATATTCTTTATTTTAAGGACAGGTACACATAGCAACCATAATAAACTCAAAAAGACTAAATTCAAACAAATGACAGCAGGAGTCCATAAATAGTAAAAATGTCTCCAACAAATAATCTTGCTAATAATGCTATTTTCTGACACTGATAGGGATAGAACTTATTATTATAAGAATCTCTTGAATCACTCGTAACTTAATATTTATACAAAATCCAAGATGAAAATTTATGGTAAGCTATGTGAGCCAGACAGAAGAAAAATGAGAAAGGGAAAATAAACTGGTACAGATGACCACTTCTATAAGAGATTAAATAAATCTGCCATGGAATGTTATACAGTTATATAGTAAGTACGTGGCGAGAAAGTATTCCAGTTGACATTTATCAGACATTTATTCAGTAATAAAGGCATATTTCATTATTTCATATCACTGAGATTTTTTAAATTATATATTTACTCAACTGGGTATAGATCCTGATTTGATATACATAAAACTAGAAAAAGTAAGGCTAATATACAGTTTGAGCAAAAAATATAAGGAAACCACCTGAAATGTAATGAAAGAGAATAATCTTTTCCTATCTACTTATGTAATCCACTATATACAGGAAAAAATACAAGAAAACATGTTTTATCAATTTTCTCAGTACCAATATATTAGGTCCATAGATGACAGGGGTTTTTTTTGGTACCAGGGGTCGAACTTGGGTCCTTGCACTTGCAAGGCAGGTGGCAAAACCACTAAGCTAAATCCCTGGCCCCACAGATGACAGTTTTATAAATAGTTTCCTGAGTATACTCTACTGCTATGGTAGAGGCAATGAAATTGATTTAAAAAGAATAATTTTCATCTCTAATATTATATTCTTTCCTCTCTTCCTTCTTTTGTCAGCTGGGTAACTTCTCACTCCAAAGAGAAAGCCAACAGGTTGATACCCAGAGCTCTGTGCACCCATTGAAGAGTAAAATACAGCAGTGAAATGGTAGAGAGAACAAAGGAGGAGAAAGTCAACCCTGGAAGACTCACCTCTATAAGGTTCTAATGTCAAAGACCCACCGTAAAGAGGCCATTTAGAGTGCTGGTACTGAGCAGGGAAATCGGAGGGCTCAGGGCAACCCAGAATGCTAAGACACAGGTTTGGCAACAATGCAGCTCCCCACCTGCAAACACTCCATAAAGGCATGCTGAACTGATTTAAATATTTCACAGCTTGAAGAAGGAAACACATAATGAGCAAGGGTAGAAAAGGTGGTACCTCTAATCTGTAAAAATAACCACAATACAGAGAAAAGTGGGTAGAGCAAAGGAGTTGGAATACAGTGATACCTCAGTTGTCGAATGGCTCTCCAAGCTAGAACTTTCCACTACTCGGAACAGCAGAGTTCGAAAAAAAATCTGCTCAGTGTTCCTAACTTTGCTCAACAGTCCAACCAAAAACCAGACTGGAAAAAACCTGCATGGGCTGACAGTGAGTCACACATCACATCTTGTCTCAGACACAAAGAGGTGACACTTCAGTCTAAGCACCATTCTCAGCCAGACAACATAAAGTGCTTGTGTTAATGCATTAGAACATTTGTCATTGTGCTGCTTTTTTTGTGCGCTTTGAGTAAAATATCGTAACCATAGCTCCAAAGAAAGTTAGTGATACCAGCAGTAAAAACAAGAGGAAAACTTTGAGAACAATGATAGAGTTAAAGAAAGAAATCATTGCACATTTTGCTGAAGTCCTGGAAAAATGAATTTATAAGTGAATTTTTAGGCCTCAGAACCAATTATTTGGATTTCCATTATTTCTTACAGGAAAAAATATGTTCAGCTCTCAAACTTTCTGGTGTTCAAACACAAATTTGATATAAATTGAGTTCAACAGTTGAGGTATCACTGCATTTCAAAACAAAAGGCCAACACTGAAAGAAGATAATAACTTGGCGTGGCTTCACCAGCTAACCCAGAAAAACCCCACATGAAAGCAGGACACTTCCTCCACCATCTTTTTGTTTTGTGTAGGAAGCAGTGGCTGGGGGATTTTGCTGCAGCTCTGTTATCCACTAGCATATCGGCCCCATGGTCATGCGGATCCTGCCTTTGTCACAGTGAACTCAATTGAAGGACAGTCATAAGAGAGTGGCTAGGTCTCTGCCACCACCATCTATCTGTAGGTGCAGATAGTCAAATGCGTTTACTGTCACTTTACCTAGACAGCTGACCACCACCACACTGCCAGCAGACAGGGAGTCCCACAAAAGGGTTATGAAAGGCTCCCCTCCCTTCAGCAGGCTCCCAACCTGAGCACCCCATCTTTGAGGAGCCCCTCTGGGAGTCACATAGGCACAGGAAACTGAGGACAGAAATGGTGGGGGAAGGGAGGGATATAACTCACAAGGGACCAGCTATCCCAAATGACTTAAAGTCACAACACAGAATGACACAGAAAATCAAAGGTGGTAGCTCTATCCCAGAAGGTATAAATTAGTCCTCACTGTCACCAAGATAGGCTTCTTCTAAGGGAAAACAAGGAGAATTACTGATGGAATGACACAAAATCCTTGTAGGTATGAAAGTGTCCCTTCTGAAGCCACCTAAACAAGCTGATCCTCCCTTGTACACAGAAAAACAGCCCATACACTTAGTCACCATGCAAAAACCAGGAGTGAATGCTTGGTCACCTGCTGGTGGTAAACTACATGCTATCCTTCATGGAGGATGCACTCCTACACAGGAGAACACACTGCCCAGCTGTCTTCTGCTAAGCCAGGTAAGTACTGGCAAAAATACAGTAAGACAAAATTCTTATTAAGTGCTTTTGCTTTGAAAAATAGTTATGTTTCACAAAAGTATTATTTACGTTATTATACAATGGGCATGCGTCTGTTACCTTAAATTTAATAATGATTTCTAAAATCACTTGCTTTTTATTTCTCATATTATTAATATTGATAGAAGCCACATAAACAAAAGCTCTTTGAGGATGCAAAAATAGCCTGGGACTGTAACATCTCAGAGTCACTATCTGAAGGAAACATTTCAGTGGCAATTCCCACAAGAAAATACACAATGAGATGTATGGAAAAGGCTTACTCAGAAGGAGTAAGAAATAAGGTCACCCTCCCTTCTCCCTCTGACAGCCAGAAGGGGCCAGGAGAACAGGGACCTGATTGACACCTGTCATGCCCTCCTCCACTTCCCATTCTCAGAGGTGGCCCAGGCCACCAGTGTGGGGTGTCCTGTCACTCCCAGGTGACCTTGGGGCCTCTACATCATTCTAATATGAGCTCCAGGCTCAGGGGACAGCAAGGCGCTCCCTGCTCCTGCCACTCCAGGAGAATCTGTCTAGGCCTCAGAGGGCTTGAACATTGGAACCATCCCAGGTGACTTGCCTGCCCTATGGGCCATTTCTGGTGACCCAGTCCTGCCCATGGCCCCCCTCCCCCCATTGCTGGGAAAGTCATAAAGCAGGTCTGTGAATGTACAAACTGCTCTATATGAGGTGAGGTCCTCATAGTCCTCTGTCAGTTGAGGAGGATGACCAGCCCTGAAGGGTTCCAGAGATCAGAGGTAGAGACCAGTGGAGAGCCCCAGAGAGGCAGTAGAGACTGCTGGAAGACCTCCAACAAGCTGCCACAGGGCCTAAAGCTGAGAAGCTAGTAGAGGTCATTGGGAACTGCCCAGAGCTGAGACACCATGGGTCTGGGCCACAGGGGCTCAGGGCCCAGAGCCACTAACATCAAGGAAGTTGCACTTTTTGCTGTTGTGATTTGCAGTAGACCTGAGCAAAAGAATCCTCAGCTGAGCCAGCATGGTGGTGCACAACTGCAATCCCAGAACTCTGGGAGGCTAAACCAGGAGGACTGCATGTTCAAAACTAGCCTGGGCACCTTAGCAAGACCCTATCTGGAAATAAAAAAATCAAAAAAGGGCTGGGGATGTAGCAGTGTCAATGTTCTAAACTCACTCTCTAGTACCACACTCTCAAGAAAAAGTACCCTCAGCTCACCTGATTGGTGACAGCAGGTGAGCTAAAATTTTCTAATCAACAGATGACAATACAAAAAGTAGTCCCATTTAAAGTCACTAAATTCTTTTTGGTCAATAAACTAAACCTTTGAGTCTCCATTAATCTATAAATTTTCCAAGTGTCTAGTCCTCTGCAGGGGTAACTAGGTATTTCCCCCAGTCAGCTCACTGAAACTTGTGTCTTCTCCCAGACTCACTGTCACTATATTGCCTTATGCCACAGTGGCTACAAGACTTTTCAGTGAATTAGTGATTCTGTAACAACTAGTTACCAGGACAAGATTCAGCTGGCGCTATCTTTGAAGGAATCACTTTATTTCAGGGTTCCTTCCCTTGTACCTCCAGAGTCTGTTGGGAATCAAAATAATTGGAAACCTGAGGATGAGACACTGGGTTATACAAAAAGTCCTCAGCAGAGCTTAAAGATAACTCAGTTGTCACCAGATATTGGACCAGACACAGTCCTGCTTTCCACTCAATCCCTGACATGGGTGCTTTTCAAAGAAATCTGCCCTCTGTTCCAGAAACAATTTTACCACACGGAAGTCTAAGATAAAATCTGTTTCTCTCAGCCATGGGAAATACTGATAAGCACAGTAACGTATGTGTTCTTATTCATAAAAGTGGGATGCTTGAGGTACAAAAAACTATATGAAAGAAAAGTACATTCTCATTATCTATGGCAAAGCATAATGCATTTCAGGAAAGGAAAATCCGTCCTACTTCCTGAGACAATATATCCGCAACCAAGTCGTCCCTCCCACAACATGAAGGCCACGATGGCTAGTGGCACAGCAGAAGGCCCCTTTCTGCCTGGAGAAGAGGCTTCCCTGAAGAGCCCACAGAGGATGTGTGGACATACACGAAAACCAGCAACACCAGCCCAGTCTGGTTTGGACACTACAAGGACAACTCGTAGGTTCTCTAAAACGTGTCACCTGTCACCGGCTGATGATGAAAGTCAGTAAGGCTCACCTTATGTCTGTATACAATTGAGTTTGGAGAAAGTAAGCAAATTAAGCCAAAGCTTAATAAAGCTGAAAGAAAAGAAGAAAGTTAACTCAGTGAGAAACTAACCTTACAGCAAGACTGCTGGAGGAAGAGAGTGAGTCTGAGTTTGTACACATTCTTTTCAGGAAAGAGGGAGGTGCACAGAAAAGACACAGATGACTTGAGGTCTGATGCAAATCCAGACCAGACACTGCATCTGCAGAGAAGAAAGTGGACTAGAGCTGCACTTGGCCTAGCCACAGATGCTGCCACAAGTAAAAGGAATGTGGTCCTGTAGCCAAACCCAGAAAAGACATCTAGTCCATGGACTTAAAACACAGAAGTACAAACACAAGGCCTGTGCTTCACAAAGTTTCTTCTGTGCAGTTTGCAACAAACACCAGGCTTCGCCTTGACCAAGCTACAGTCTGGCAGAAGAAAGGCCCTGAGTCAGAACACTGATTCTGAGGAATGGATCTGTTTTCCAGAACACAGAAGACACTGGGAACCACAGAGAGCTCACTAGCTGTCTCTCGTCTTTCTGACCCTCCAGCCCCACCTGAAGGCATCAGCTTAAATGGAGCCAGGAGAAAACAGTCAAAAGTATTCCAATGGAAGGACTTAGCCCGACAAAATCAGTAGCTGCCTGTTACAAGAATAATTCACACATGATTTTCCACTTGCCAACCAAACTGGAAAATCATCCAACTGTGTGCACTTCAGAGCAGAGGATGGATACAAGCATGCACCCTGAAAGTCTCCACACGGGTCATCAGGGGTCTGGAAGAGGTTCTGCACGATTTGCTGCTGACCAAATCCCACTGCCTTTACTGCCCCACTGTACAACAGGTAGGCCGCCTCCCCCAGGTCAGCCCCATGTGCAGTAGAGTTCTCATGCCAGCTGGCCCCATCAGGCGAGGATGTGGCTGGAGGCCTCTGGCTACATCTTCTGGGAGAGCTGTGTTTATCCTCTAACCTGGAAGGGTATGGCCAGCGATCCTCTGCCTGCTGTTATCTTTTTGCCTTTGAACTCTCTCTTTTGGCCTCCTGAAACAGTTCATGGTTTGGCTGGTTTTCTCTCAGGTACCTACTGCCCCTGTCAGGGCCACAGAAGACAGTGTCAAAGACAGCCCGAGGGATGTGTGGCTAGTGACCAGAGAGGGGAAATGCGTCAGAGCCTTTGTCCCCAAAGTCCCGACCAGCCAGCCAGCAAAGGGAGGTCATTCCAATCTGAGGTCCAGCTTCTCCTGGCCTGAGAGCACCTAAAGTCATTTCTCATGTTTTCTACTTTACTAGGATGTGCTAAGACTCCCGCTTAAAGAAACAAAAATATAGGTGAAAGAGCAAACATGCGGGCCTCTCAGGGGCACGTGCCATGAGGAGCCCCTTACTGGGCTGTTATTTGGGGAACAAGCCTTGCACCCCTTCCCCACTACTACTGAGACCTGTCCCTACCAACTTACTACTGAGAACACGCCCCTGGAGAGAAGCCAGGGAAGGAGTACAAAATTAACAGTTCACACACACACATGCACACTCAGGGGCTGTCTGATAGCTGGAGGAATATTTAGCACTGACATTCGCAGACACTTCTGTCAGAATTAAAATGGGAAGCTGCACAGATAGAAGTCTCTGAATAATTACCAGCAAGGCAGGTTTACTCAGCTCTCCGCCAGTAGTGACTTCCACTCATCCCCAGAGGAGAACACATCTGCAGTGATGTGAGGAGGGGGCCACCTGCCCCTTGCTTTTCAAAGGTCTTTAGTCTGGGGCTATGACTGTGGACACCTAAGACACACACATCTCAAAAAAGTGTTCTATTAAATCTTCTACATTAAGTCACCTGGTTTAAATAAAAGCAACTCATGTTTATATGTAAAAATAAAATCTGATTTACCAGGCAGTCTACATACATATTCCTGGCCCTTAGCTATTCAAGAACTAAGAAAAACTTCCTAAGTTAAAGAAAAGAATGTTTTGTTGTTTGATTTTTTTTTGGTACCAGGGATTAAACTTGGGTCCTTGTGCTTGTGCAGCAGGCGGCGAAACCACTGAGCTAAATCCCCAGCCAAGAATTTTTATTTTTAACCAAGAACTCAGTCAACTGCTAAGTTTGCTCAAACTAAAATAAATAAATAGATAGATAGATAGATAGATAGATAGATAGATAGATAGATAAATCTAAACAACAAAAACCAAGACCAATATGAAATAAAAATGGACACTAATATTCTATGGTTCAGTTTATCTTCCCCACATGTTCACAGAGGGAAAAAAGGAGAAATGTCTTCTCTGTTGTATTCCTAGAAAATGTCCAACTGGTTCCACAGATGAGGAAAACTAGCTCCCTGTGACTCCCCACCCAAAGAAATCCTGTGTGAACAGAGATGAAGCCACACCCACACTCAGGTAAATCCAGGTTTCTACCTGCACTGGCCACACCCATATATTCCTCAGGGAACTCAGATGACCACCATATGGTGGCTCTGAGGACAAGCCTTTTCAGGACTGTGTAAATTACTACATCTCATGTCACCCAATTTTAATAGACACAAAAGCAAAACTAGGAAAAAGGAGGATTTATGTTCTCTAAAAGTCCTGAGTCAGACTACTCTCCTCCAGAGCTCTCCTTAAAATGTAAAGATGAGGTATCCAAGCTGGGCCTGGTGGTGCAGGAATGTCATCCTTAGCAGTGTGGGAGGCGAAGCCAGGACCAGAAGGATGGAAAGTTTGCGCCCAGCCTGGGCAAAAGAAAAAATAAAATAAATGAGAAATAAAAAGGGCTAGAGACGTAGCTCAGTGTGAAGGCCCTGTGTCCAATCCCAAGCACAGCCTTTAAAAAAAAAAAAAGAAAGAAAAGAGATGTCTGGTCCAATGCCTGCCCAATACCCTAATGGGACTAACAATGATGACGGCCACATTTCAGAGTCCTTTCCATGGAGGAGACCAAGGATGTGGAGGTGCTGGCATGGCACACTTCGTACCCCAGGATTCCCTACTGCACACTCCCTTCCTCCAGCTGTGCTCCCGCCAGGGGCTTGGCTTCCTTCCAGGCTCCGCTTAACCTGTACCCAGAAACCATGCTACAGTAAAAAATGCAACTCTAAAGCATAAGGAATTCTGAAGTCAATCTTGGGTTGACTGTCTGCCGGGTGCTTTTTGTAATATGATTTATTATGGTTTCATTAAAAAGATTAGAGAGAAACTGTCCAAACTATAAGACATTGCTAGGCATCTTGGAAGTTAGCAGCGTGGCAAGAATTTTCCAACAAGCTGTCAAAACTAAATTAACAGATACAAATTCTCAGCAACACAAAAAACAAAATGAGGATACTCCATTTTAAAAACTGTGCCAACTAAGCAAGTTTTACAGCGTGGGAATATGTCTTTGAAAAGCCACCTCAAGGGGCCTTCTTCTGTAGGGACATGTCAAGGGCAGACATCTTGTTTGGGCAGGCACAGTCCAGCCCATCTGAGGGGTTATCTAAAGCGAATGTGGGCTCCTCAAAACCACAAGGCAAGCTCAGCACCCCAGTCAGCCCTGATCTCTGCCCAGGGTATGTCCCCCAGGACACTCTGGTGACTGTCTCCCACAACCTGCCCCGGCCCCTGCAACAGCTTAGAGCCCCATCCAGGCCCACATGTTGCCCTCCCCTCCAGTCCGGTGATGACCTAATGCCTCCCACTGATGCCAGGTAGCTGATAACTTAGAAAGTGAACACAGAATATGAACAGAGGGGAAGGGGAAGGCAACCAGGGCAACCACAGCATGAGCAGCAGTGGGGACAAAGTGGCAGAGTAAGACTGAACAGCAGGCTGGGGAGCCAGTCAAAGCCAAGCGAAGTGAGTAGAGGAGCTGAGTGAAGGAAGCACACAGGACCACCTCGTTGGCATCCCTGCTTGGCCTCACTTTCTGCCCCTAACCACAAGAGCCATCGCCCACAGCAGCTGTGCCCACAGAACCTTATTTTCCAAGACTGGACCCTCACTCTCATCCTGGGTGAAAGTCCTTCCTGGACCAGTGCTAAAGGGAGTCTAATTCAATGAATGCCTCCTTACCCAGCCTCATGTTCACACTTCCCTTCAAGGTCTTAGGAAAATCAGCAGGGTCCATCTTCCCACAAAGCTTTCCCAGGCTCACCACCCGAAATAGCCCCAGCCTGCTAAATTTAATAAGCTCTGTCTTGGATCTGGTCAGAACATCTCCTGAAATAATCTAACATTACTTAACTTCTTTTTCAGTTCAAGTCCCTCAAAAATGCCGATAATGTCCATGCACAAGAGTGGAGAGAATCTGAGAGGCGGTCATGGTGAGGGGTGCCAGCCACCAGATGCCAGACAGGGAGTGTCCTCGGATGAGGCCACATAGCCATTCCTCCCACCTGAGGAGCTCTAACTCCCATGCCAGGGTGTACCCATCCCACTAAGCTGTGGAGGGCCAGGCACCCTGACTTTCTCAAATGCCTCAGGGACTGCAATGTGCAGTCATGCTCAAGAAGACACCAGAGAAGCCCAGCAAAGTGCTCTCACTACGGAGTGCAAGCCTGCATGGCAGGGAGGTGGCCAGGAAGCACACAGGTCCTTCCCACAAGTTGCCTCACTCTACTCCCCAGTGCCCCTTGTTGACCACGAGGGCTGTGGGGCATGTGGGTGAGGCACCACCCCTTCCATACAAGTGTTTACCTCGCTCACCTGCTTCTCCCTGTGCAGAGCTCAAAGCAGACCTCACACTGACAAACTGACCAAAACTTAGGCTAAGTTCTAGTTTCTTTCTAAATAAAGAAAATGTTCAGCTCTGGGTCCCTAACTACAACTGAAGATCTAGTGGAAAACAGCTTCTCCCAACTGCTCACCAATGAAGGGCAGATGAAGGTTAGAAGAACACTCCCATCCATGCCCTACCATCACTGCTGCCACTCACCACTGGTTCTGCCTCTTCTCAGCTGTCACCTTCTGCACAAAGCAGGAAAGGCCACACTCTGGACAATCCCTATCTCACTGACCCCATTTACCCGCTTCACACCCTGCAAGGCCTCACTGTGTTCTAGAAAGGCGTTCCAGGTGGTGCCAACCTCCACACATCCACTATCTACATAGACTCCCAAGGATGAGAGAGAGGGTGAAGACACAGTTGTGTTCAAACCTCTATTTCCCTGGAATCAGAATTTGTGTAATGACTAACCATTTTCTTTCAATGTTCTCTAAAAAAGGAAGACCTACCTTTTAGAGATATGTGAAATTTAAATTTTTATTTCTTTAAAAATTTCAAAGGATTAAAAACACCTAGTTTTATGAATAGGTAGAAAATATTCAAGTGCTAGTATAGGAGATCAAATGCATCCCAAAACACTAGCAAACCAAATGTTAACAGATCAAAATACTATGTTTCCACAATGGCTGACAATTTCCTTCAGAGTTCCACTGTCAGGAAAGAAGTGACTTCTCTTGTGACTTGTAAAACTGTCCCCATTCACTAAGAGGCCTTCAATGTCACTTCTGCCAAGAAAGGTCAACAGCCACCCTAAGGTAAGAGTGGTGGCCAGACACAGGAAGAGGAGGAGAAAGACAAGAATGTGCCAGGTTTTCACACCAACCAGCCTCAGTGAAATTAGGGGCAGAAGCAAAGTAGCTCTGCACTCACCCTGAGCGTACTGCACATTCTGAGCCCTCTGCTTGCTCCTTCGAATCTGGTTATCCTCAGGAAAAAGAACCAAACATCAGTAGTGCTGCACTAGATGAGGTTTCTAATACCCACATGACCAAAAGCATGTGACAGAATCCCAAGAGAACATAGCTCTGCACTCAACTTCTGCCGAGAGCAACTCCAAGTGGGGACTCAGGCAAACACAGAAGAAAGGAACTGTTCCCCTGTGCTCTGCTTCCTGGCCACCATAAACTGAACATCTTTGCTCCTCCATGCCTTTCTACCATAATCCTTCGGCCTTGGAGCCAGCTTACCACAGACTGAATCCTCCCAAACTGTGAGCCAAATTAAACCTCTCCTCCTTTATACTGTGGGCATCAGGTATTATATCCCAGAGGCAGGAAGGCTGACTAGTACAGGATTGGATTGGATCACTAAAATATTTTAGAAAATGACACATTCATTCCACAAAAATGTGCTCCCTGCCTGATACTGAGCTGTAATCGAGGGCTCCATAAGGGTAAGATGTTCATTAGTTCCCCCCGCTCAGAGTGTGCAGCCTACAGGGAGAGACAACTGAACAGACAGTGCAGTGAGGTATACCAAATGCCACGCTGAAACAACAGGAATGGGGTGTGTGTGTGAGGGGACCCTTTGCCAGAAGACTTGGCCAGGACATAGTACCAAGAAGAAATGACCCAATGGGTAGGAAGGAAGGGTGTAAGGTGGGAACAGGGGGTTGCCTGAAGGCCCTGGCAACAGCAGCCCTGGTAGTGGCACTCAGAGACCTAAGACCTCAACTTAAAGAAGCCTCAAGACTCAATCTGGAAGTAGGAAGAAGCACCAGACCAGTGCTGTCCAGGTGAGGGTAAAGGAGGCTTGCCTAGACAATGGGACCTTGAGCAATGTCAGAGGCAGAATCAGAACCCCAAATGAGAAGTCCTTATAGATGGGCTGAGCCTACAGCACCTGAAAAAACACTTTTACAGCACAGATCAACCCCTCATGTTAAAGTCTGTTCTTTGCAACTCAGTTTTTTAAAGCAATGTAAGCTATAGACTCCACTTGATGTTGAAGCTTCCCTTCATCCTCAGCCTGGCCCTGACCTCGGATCATCGGAGTCTGGCTCTCAAGGACAAGCCAGTTCTCCGTGGTCAGTGATCTTTTAAAGATGCAGCCAACTCAGAAACACCTGTGATCCACCCATAAGGGCTAAGAAATATACAGATGTACTACGTAGTATCTTAGTTCACTCAGGCTGCTGTAATAGAGCTTATAAACAACAGAAATTTAGTTTTCACAGTTCTGGGGGCTGGACAGCTAAGATCAGGAGACTGGCAGATTTGGTGTCTGGTAGGGACACACATAATGGTTCACTGAAGACATATTCTCATCATTTCCTCTCACATGATGAAAAGAATCTAAGAACTGTTTCTTAGGGGCATTTCTCCCATTTGTGAGGGCTCTCATGACCTAATCTACCAAAGGCTCTGCCTCCTAATACCATCACCTTGGGGTGAGGATTTTAACATATGAATTTGGAGGGGGTGTCACATTTGAACCACAGCATGTAAAGACTGAGGAGCCAAACCGATGATCCAGATGGGCTGAAATGGACCCAGACAATGAGGCCACAGGTACGGATCTGCTGCAAAGCCTGTTGGGCCTGGGTGTGTAGGCACCCATGGAGGGCTTCCATGAAACAAGCCTGGTATCTGACTAGAAATTACCTGCAGCTCCCCCAAAGACTTCCAAACCCTGGGATTTTTAGCTTATCCATCTAAACTTAACTTCCTTGACCTCAAATCCATTGGTTCCAATAACATTGCTTTCCTTAGAAAAAAATGAGCATCTGCTGGGGAAGCAGCCACATGACTTTAAGCCCCAAAATGTAACAGAATGGGGGGTTCTGGATTCAGATCATACATAGCACTTTTCTAAAAATTAGTAACAGAGTGGCTGCTGGTCCTGTGCAAATATTGTCCCTGGGCCATTAACAGCTTACTGAGCCTGACACTGGAGCTGAAGCCAACAGTGTACTCCAGTACCTGTATTGCCCTCCCGAAGGCATCACTTGGCAGGGAATCCAGGGCAGCAAGGCACTGACACTGATCAGCCAAGCTCTGGCACAGACATAGACAAATTTTTATCCACTGGAAGAATTTGCATCATGCTGTCTACACTGTCAGTCAAAACACTGCCAACCCTGGGGAAATCTACAGGTCTCTGGTACATCCCTCCCCCGACCCCTCCAGCTCACCCATCCCTCTCAAAACCCTAGGCAGAGCTGTGGAAATATACAGATGCCAAGAGCGCCTCCGCAAAGCCTGAGCCTCCCTCTAAGATGCTGCAGTCACACCAGCAAAGCTACAGGACCACTGCAAAATAGTCTTGGTCCACTCTACAGAAGCACATGCTCCAAAGCACCAAAAACCATTTGTAGTTGAGTATCCATCTGGGCTTCTATGGTCCAAGAGAAGAAACACTTCCCTGAATGTTACCTGACTTATCAGATAAAAAACTCAGCAGCTAAAACAAACCCTTGGGCTTTCCCTACACACACACACTGGGCCCCTGCCTGAACCTGGGCCCAAATCCATGGCAGAGTTACTAATCTTCCTGACCTGAGGGCTCTACAGGGCTTCACTGGTGCTTTCCAGGGGTGCTGAGAACATGACACTCAGCTCCAGGACACTTTGGGTTTCCAAAGAAGGGGCAGTGTTGCAAACATAGTTACCAAAGGAAAAAAAAAACAGATACATAAAATCATTTCTTTATATTTCTGTGCTGTATTAAGGAGAATTACATAAAATTCTGAAAACAATTATAAAATCAACCTTTTTTCCAGTTACCCTCCCTAATAAATTATAGCCAAAGTTTTATTTTAATCAAGTCTTTCTACTTCACTCTGATCACTTCTGGCTTCCAAGGATAAGCAAACTTCATCTGGACAAAGCCTCACCACCAGTGAAGTAGGGGTCCAAGCATACAGGAATGAGGGGTCGCTGAGTGACTGAGAATCAAACTGTTGTTGGAAACAGCCTTTTTGTTTCTTTTTGTCTTGCCAAGAGCGTCTGTATAATAGCCCAAAAGCGATGATGAGTAGATTAAAGAGTGTGCATGCTAGATGACACCGACACCATGTGGTCTCTGTGAACTGGCCAGTGAGTGCTGGTCCACACAGCTCTACCTGACCTGTGGCAGGAGGCTGACCCCAGCCTCACACACTCACCTCCAGAGGAAGAGGTGGCAGGTGCTACATGAAGACTTGAGGCTTCAGGGCATGTGTGACAGCCAGACAGTTCCCAAGAGCAGATAACCATCATCACCATCCTACAAAACGGATAAACTCACACAAGCCTGCATAAGTAGTTTGTCATGACAAGGTTCATCTCTTCCTCCCAAAAGCATAGCCTGGGCCCCACTTCTGGGGGCCAGTGAACCTGAGACAAACCTATGGAGAAAGCAGCTCCAACCGCAGCCTCATAGCACCTTGAGGGACAGCAGGGAACCAGCTGCAGGGACACAGGCAGGACAGAGACCACCATGTCCCTAGGGAGTACTGTGACCACTGAGGCCAGCAGTCTCTATGCACAGTTCAAGGAATCAGTGTCTAGAACCTGATCTCCTACACAGGACTCTTCCTGCAACTGATGGGAACCTGCCTCCCCAACAGTTCCTCTCCCCAAATCTCACCCAGGTACACTATTTCATGGTTTTAAACCCACAGACACCAGACTACGAATAATTCACATTAGCAATCATCACACGTGAACAGCAATCACCATCACAATCTCTCAGCAGTCTTGAGTTCACATATAGTCAGTCTGTCCCCACTCAGTAACACGGAAATTCGGGTACACTGGCCCAAAGGCATGCAGAGCTCAGATTCAAACCTGGGTTATGCAGAACAGACAGAATACAAGTTACTTCAACCTCACACTCATTCCATTTAAGTTATACTAACTAGTAAGAGGTAATTTTTTACATTATAATAAAATTACACGAATACAGGTTTCTGAGTCTCCAAGAATACAACAATGCTCTTTCTAAACCATACCACAAGCACATCACTTGCCTGCTCCCAGTCACTCCTGGCTTCTTCCTACTGACCCAAGTCAGCACTGTACGCGACACGGTCATCCTGACAAAAGGTCCATGACTCAGATGTGGGAGACCTACCAGCTTGCCTCATTTCAAGTACATTAACACTTAATGTATTTCATAGGCACCCTTTATAATAGCAAGAGAATGGACTTCATCCTCCATTAATGCTTTCATCTATAATCCCTACAATTCACAGACGCTAAAAACTGACTTCAGATATTACACATAATTGATATTAGCCTCTAATACTGCATTTAATTTAATAAAGCATACTGGAATTTTAATAGATGCATTAACAAGCATGAAAGTGTAATGAACTTTTTTTTAAGACCTTCTAACTTACAAATTAGCCAATTTTTATTTTTAATGTAAATGTCAAAAAGCATAGTATCAAAGGGCTGGCGATTATACCATTGAAAAGACATGGAAGTTATCTAAGTCAAGATATCTCTGCTTTCAGAGAAGAGCAGAGAGCTTTAATGGTATTTCTGAAGTAAATGCCAAATGATTTCCCAATAAATTATGTAACGAACTGTAAAAACTAAATATCGTGAAATTAATTTCAGTGCTTTTAAATTATATATGCATTTGTTTCTAGGTAACACATTTAAATGAAATATTGCCAAAAGGTTAAAAAAATAACAACGCATAAAGCCTAATGTATAAGATCAATGTACAACTTTCAAATTAGATCTACCTGTGTGAGACTAACCTTGGATCATCAGATTACAGGTGCTGCTATGGTAGAAAAACATGTATCAAGAGCATATTTATCAGAGTAGATGGCTCATGAATATTTACTAATTACTTGCCTTGAAAATGTCTCTTAAATATATTCAGAAAATAAAGCAAGGATTATATAATAAAAGAAAATCAATCCAAACTATATTGAACCAGGAAACTATACTGAGAGAAAGTAATCATTTTTAAAGGATACACATATCATTCAGATATTATAATAGCATGCTATTTCTATTAAAGATTAGTATATTCATTTAGAAAAACTAGAAAACAAATGAAAAAGAAAAAGATAATTACACATAATGTAAAAGCAAGTAATAACCATTGTAAATTTTTTAATGTATCCTTGTTCCAATAATACATATGCATATTTAATTTTGCTGGGAAATTGGGATCTATTATATATACTGCTTAGCAAGAAAATTGTTTCATTTAATATTCTATGACTATTTTCCCATATCATTATATAGCTTTATGAAACAAGATACTTAATTGTTTTAAACTACTTGATCATATGGAGCTTCATAATTTAACGTCTTCCCTCCAGTATTTATCACAGTATATAAACTATACTACACATTCAGTGCATAAATCTTTGGGGCCAATTGTGATTGCTACATTGGGGTAAATTCCCTAGACAACTATGAATCTTTTACCTGACTGCAACTTGCACAGAGCTCAACATAGGAACCACCCCAAATAGTACTGTCCTTCTTCTCTCCTCATCCCTTAATCTCTCTCCCTGGTCATGAATGGGCTGTTTGTTCAGTCTTCAGACCACAAGCAGGCTACCTGGCGATGTTCCAACTACATCCATTCTCCATTTTTACCTCTTTCCAGGAGGGACAGAGAATCTGTAGGTACAGTTCTCACATGGGGACAAATGCCCAGCGAGGGTCTGCTCAGAGAACAGGGCAGTGCAAATACAGCAATGACTCTGAAATAACAGGAAACTTTCAAAACTGCCTTTTTCTCCACCCTCTTAGCACAGGCTCAGCCATCTATGTGTCCTCTCATTCAAAAGCAGCTTAACTTCTGCATATTGGTGTAATCTGGCCACTAGAATTAATTTTCCTCTATGCACTGGAGGCTCCCATCTGCATATTCTACAAACATGAGGTGGTCAGCAAGCAGCGCTCCCAGGAAAGTGGAGGCCCAGAGCCAGAAGTCCACACCCAAGGAGATCAGACATGATATCTCACCTGCACAGAGGCCTCCAAAGTCTATTAATCCATCTTAAATTCACAGCCCCAAGATAAATCTTCTAAAGAGTTTCCAAAGCACTAGTCAGTAAGGATAGGTCAGTCTGCAAAAAGTCAAAAACATTATCTAAAACCAACCCACTTTTGAAAATGAGCAGCCTGCTAAAAAAAGTACTTCTTTTCCAATAGTGTCCCACTATTTTGTTACTCTGAAAGAGAATTCAGGATGATCAACCACAAACTAGCAGACCAGTCTAGATGTTGCTGAACTGGAATAGTAAGTTGAATGACTAAGTAAGATCATGGGGACAGTATGACAACTGTGATGTCTCATAGTTACGTGTCAACTGTAATATGAAAATATACAAAACCCAAAACTCATTGCATCCAAAGGACAAATTAACCATTACTATACAGAACAAATAGTTGGACCTAACCACCAGATTAAAGATAAGTTTTCAAAAAAAAAATCATTTGTTTACCTTTTGGATAAAAGTTTAAAATGAACATATCTTTAAAATCTCTTTTCCATCAACATACTTCTGAGAGAGGATCTATTATAAACATTATTAAATTAAAACAGAGAAAACTATTCAGTTGCATACTGTTGCCTGCATAGAATCTGTATCAATCCAATCCTGATCAATTACCAAGCAAGAAGCAAGCTCACTTACCAGGTCAAAATCTTCAAATACTGACACCCATGGTGTTTTTCACAAGGTGTTTTTAGCACCTAATAGGAGAAACTGATCTCTCACGTCTGGTTACAACTTTGGAACAATAGGAAGTTACAAGAGTAATCATGACTCTTGGTGTTATTTTCTAATATGCACACTTTCAGGAACAAACTACAATGCTGTAAGAGTTTTTTTCCTTTTTCCTATGTTATTTTTACTGCGACTCCATATCTGCTGAATCCAACAATTTTGTTATAGTTGTATTTTTTAACAATCAGTATTTACTATATTCTCAGAAGTATCTTCTATGATGGATGGGAAATTCAAGAAACTTGAATTCCCTCAGTCTTCTGCCACAGATACATGTGCTGTGTGACAAGGAGGGGACAAGTCACAGATGGACTGACGTGTAGGGTCTCCTCATGCCAATGAAGGACACAGCAGGCTCCAGTTCTTTGCAAGTGGCAAAGACTCTGCCTCAGAACATGAGGAAGGAGACATGCCTTGCTTATTTCTATAGTCTTACAAAATGAAATATGTAAGAAATTTGGAAAGAACCTGATAAACAGAGCAAAATACTTGTATGCTTTCCAGTATCTGCCTCCAAGTTTGAAAAACAATGAGCAGGCACACAAACAGCCCCCCCAAGACACACAGATACATACACATACACACACACACACACACACACCCCATCATTGGCAAGCCTGGCTACCAGGACCCACTCCAGCCTCGGGACATCTGGGCTCAGCGCTCCTGCACATGGAGAGGTGGCACGCTGTCTCCATGTGCCTATCTCGTCAGATCCCAGGGCAGGGGCCTGAAGAAGATAACAAGTGACAGAACCCTGCTGTGTGGGCAGCAGGTTTCACTCAATTCTAAGTGAGCCCAGAAATGGTTCTGTGCTGACAACAGATCTGAAACCCTCTGGACCAGGATGCTGCCGAGACAGACGAGACACAGTGTGACTACTTTGACAGGTGTGTTCCAGTTGACAGCTGTCATGCCCCTTCCCGTCACTCCCTCTACTCCCCTACCCTCCCTCTGCCAGAGGGTGGACTGGTGTCCTCCTGCCAATTAAAGTTACTTTGCGGCTTTCTCAGGCCCATGCTCACAAAAGGCTTGGCTCAGTGGACAGGCAAGACACCCCTCCTTGTTCCCACACCTCTCTAAGGAGCAGCAGCAAACCCCCTTGATGAGATTAAAGTTAGGAAGGGACAGAGGCCCACTGCTGTTATTCCCAAATCCCCAAACCCCAATAGGCCATGACCAACACAACTGGCCCTCCTGGAAACTTCTGGAGAGCCGCAGCAGCCATCAATCAAGTGAAGAAGCAGTGGCTTCTCCTGAGGTTCCCTCAGAGTCTCCTTGATGGCTGAGGCATCTCAGATGCACTGCTATCGCTCCAGGATACCAACAGTGGGAAACATCTGCCTGGGCCACAGCAGGAATGAACTTGGACCAATCCCAGATGACACCACAGCAAAAATGAAATTGTTCTGATCACAGACAACACCATGGCAGGTCTGAACTTGGACCCATCACTAGTCCATGAAATGCACAAAACTGTGCTCTATAGCAGCAGCTCCCTCCCACTTCTCTGCTCATTCTAAGAAGGCTCCCTTCCAGGCCTAATCCCTGTGCTATAGCACAGGCCCTGTCCAAATAAAGCCTTGCTCCAGCGGTCTTGTAAATCTGCTTTGTGATTCACTTCTCAGGTAAAAAGTTCCTGTAACTTAAGATTCTTATCTCAGGTAGATTGGGCAGACTGAGTCACTTTAAAAAGAGTACAAACACTAGAAACTTGGAAGCCCTGTGGAGCTCCAGGCACTGGGGCCAGAGACCAGCAGCAACCAACAGAGATTAACAGAGATTAGTGACAGAGACCAGCAGAGACCGGGAGGACAGTGATAACCGGCATCAATTGTGTGGCAACCAGCAGCAGTGTTTGGCAAAGACCGACCAACATTAACTGGTAGCAACCAGCATAAACCAGTGTCTCTTGGGGTGGTGACCAGCAGCTATCACATCAGAAACTGTTGTTAACCAGAAGCAACCAGAGAAGTCTGGCAGAGACCAGCCAAGGATCAGTGGAGGCTGCTAGAACTCAGGACAGCTGCCAGGGGTTAGTCTTGGCTGCCGAGAAGCTGATGAGGTGGCTGAGAGCCCAGAGCTGTAACAACTGAGGGCCAGGGCCACTGGCTCTTAAAGCCAAGAGCCTCTTAATGGTGCTGCACTTTGCCAATTCCCAATTTACCTCCAAATCCAGCAAAAGAACCCTCTACTGAATGGCAATTCTGTGACCTCAGCTTAGACATCAGAGTGGGGTGAGGTGGGAGGCCTGTTAAATGGACTCAACCAAAGGCGCTGCTGAGAATATAAGCATTTGTACGAGACCCTTTATACTAGATAAAAACAAAAACAAGCTTCCCAGTGGAAAAGCTACAGAAGACCCAGAGGAGGAGTGGGGACAGAGCTACAGGACGTCCCCAGCAAAGCCCTCACTCTCGCTGTGGCATCAGGGGACTGTCCATAGGTGCTGACAGTGCTCCACACACTCTCCAAAGGTGCCAAACAGAACTGTCTTCTCATTTCTGCAAATTAGTAGGACTTTAAACTCACACGAACAGAGCAAAGATTAAAAACTGAGAACAAAATACCACTGTAAAACTACCACTGTAAAAACAAGATTAGAAGGATCAGACTTTCGGAAACCTTCCATTAAGTTGTAATTCAGGAATTTAAAAAAATGCCAAAAAAGTTTTGATACATGTCAAATTAACTCATTTTAATTTAAGGAAACACAAAATATGATCATTCAGGTGCTATGTGCTTTTTAAATTCACAGAACACACCAGGCATCTGAGCAGCAGGAAGCCAGGAAGGTTCTGCACACAAAAATCTAAGAATCGCCCACGGGATTAGAGGCACAGACTAGCAGGCCTTTTTTCTGAGTCCAACAGTAACAGTGAACACAGAGTGGGAGGGCGTTGTGTATAAACGATTTCTCTGAGGACTACTAGTGTATATTTGCAATGTCTTTGGCATCTCCTCCCACTCTTCCATGAAGACGTGAGCTCTGAGAAACATTCACACTGCTGCAGAAGCATCCCCTTTGGTTCTGCCATCAAGCCATCCACCAACAAACTGCACTAGCTCAGCACCCTGTCCGGGACTGCCAGATGTCCAACTCCTGCTGTGGGAGGGGTTTCTTGTAACAGTATAAGGAGAAAAAAACAAAACAAAGGGTTTTGGCTGATGGATTAGCAAGTTACAAGGGCAAAGGCCAGTGTTAATTGTTGCCCACTAACAGAAATCAACACACAATCTTTACTGGTGAAATGAGAAAAAAAAAAAAAAAAGACAAAGCAGAGACTAACAGTCTCAAAGCTTGACAGAGACTGATGGTCTCAAGGCTGATGGTCTCAAGGCTTGCCCCTCCTACTAAACCCATGAAGGTCACTGTGCCCGAAAGATGAATTGCTGAAACAACAGCTGCCTGTACTTCCCTATGCCTTGAAGATAAAACTGTAAAAGCAACATTTGCCCCTACCCCTGTGCTAAGTTCTGCTTCTGTAACATTCTGCTTGCTTTCCCTCCCTGCCTAAAGAACAAGATAAAAATGAAAACAAACTTAGAATCAGGGCTCACACTCTGGAAGGTGACTTCCACTGAGCCTGCTAGAGAATAAGCCTGCCTTTCCTTTCAATTATCCTAGTGTCCTCTTCCTTGATCTGCCTGCCCTCTAAGTGCCGAAACACTGACTCCTTAATACAGGATTCTGTCAGACACCATAAGTCAACAGGCCAGTTTTCGTCCCTTACACAAATGCATCATATTTCAGTTAGGATAGAGACCTGTCCTCAGAGTGCATATACACAACTAAGTCCCACCCTGTTCTTTTGTTCCCTAAAAAAAAAGTGAAAACTTTCAAACCACCCCAGCCTGTGTGAAAAACACCATGTGCAGCTGCTTAGCCACAGCCACTACCCCCAAATCCAATGGAAGGCTCAAAGCACCCTCCTCTTCTCTCAGACATCCTCAGCAGCTGTGTTATCGTGCAGGAGGTTCCCCAAGTCCGCCCATGCTTGAATCAATGGCAAAAATGAGCAAGCTCAGCAAAACCCATCTGTAAGATACACTGAGCAAATAGCAGCAACAGAACAGAATGAACGCAATGTGAAGGTTATCAGAAATGTAATGCTCCAAGAGCCACAAAGACCATTCAGCCTTTCCATCCCGTAAGAAATTTTGATGCGTCATTTATTTCAACCAGGAGCTCCCGCCTTTCTAATTTGCTAGTGGGAAATGATAAATACGATCCTATAACTGATTTTTCAGGTTTCTGCATGTTATTCAAGAACATGAACACTCTGACCTCCAGGAGAAAATAAAATTTCAATCCAAAGCTGGATACAATCCCCCAACTTAAGGCAAATGGGCCTAAGTGTGCTCTGTCCAGCACGGAAAAGCAAGCTCATATTGTGAGGAGGTGACAATGAGGGGTACCATCATCAGGGCTGCTTTACACACCCTTGGAAAGCCAAAAGGGACAGTAAACGCAGGGCCAGCAGGTGCCAGGCCCCATCACCACGCCTTGATGCCCACTGCACTGACCACAGCATTCACCCACTTGACCCCAGCACAGAATTTGCGCCCCCTGGGCTCCAAGTGGCCAACACAATGGGTCAGAACTGGTACTTTCAGGGGGTCTTGGCAAGGGTCGCTCACTGAAGGTCCCCCTCATGCTGAAGCAGCATAAAGTGAGCTCATGATGGGGAGAGAAATCACATGCTTAACTGCTTCCTAGGGATCTACCCTGGGACCTGTCCCAGGACCCTTCAGAGTGGACTGGGTTTTCCTGGAGGCCAGCAGGGCATCCCGAATGGCTCCTGAATGGCTTGCAAGCCAGACGGGCCCTGCAGTCATTTGGAAAGTCTCTGCTCCCAGAAACCCCTCTGGCTCCTGAATAAATGATTACCATAACTCCATTCATCAAGTGTCTCCTAAGCCTTCCATTATGAGTCTGAATTTTAAACAGGGACTAGGTCCTTTATTACTTCCCCTAATTCACATCCCCAATAACAATTCTTTCAGTCACAGAATCTGTCTGCAATCTCAGTATTATCAGACTCCACTTTCCCTTCCTCCACCCAGAACTAAGCTGCACTTTACAACAGAAAGCATCACTGCCTCCAAAAGAAAAAAAAAATCTACTTAGAGAAATATTACAAAATCTTTCATTCCAGAAATAAAGGACAGTCAGAGCAACTGCTATCCACCACTAACTGAGACAGCTGATGAAAACTAACTGTTCACGGCAGGAGAAGTGCACAACCCAGTACTTCAGTAACACAGGACATGACAAAGTGGCCTCAAGTTAAGTCTAGGAAGCTACTTTTAAGTCAAGTGGGATTTTATTTTGCTACTCAACACTGTCTAAGCACAGGAGATTAAAAAATCTGGTATTACAGGTTTAGCTGGTTAGTCTCCTTCATACAAGGTATCATAGAAATTAGCTCAGGACATTTTTTAACAAGTACTGCATTTAAAATAGAAAGGATACCTCAGCTTCTTAAAGATGCAGATGTGTCTTCTTTCACTCTAAGTTTTCTAAACAGCACATACAAACAGCTAATGTGTCGGGAGCCATCTCCAGAGGCAAAGGAGCTCTGCCAGCAGTGAGAGCTGCCCTCCAGCCCCACACAGACTCCAGCAGATTGACCATGACAGTCACACCTGTCCCCAGGGGCCATACACCCAGACCACACAGGAACCACATTCCTGCAGGGAGAGGGCAGAAGATGCAGTGCACAAACATCTATATACAAATACATAAAGGTCTAAAAGAAACTGCTCCTAAAATTACTTGACAGTGAGTATGACCTTTGAAAAGGGCATGTGATCAGGGGAAGGCAAGCAAGCCCAGTGGGTAATATATTTAAATACAGATGGCAAAGTGAAAAGAAAAAAAATGCTGACTGAAAGAAGCTTTACACAAAGGAGTGCAAAAGGCATGATTCCATTTGCATTTATCTTTATTCAAGAACAGGCAAAACTTATCTTTGGTGGAAAAAAAGAAACAGTGGTAGCCTGGGATGGGGGAAGGATAGACTGGGAAGAGGTTTGCTAGAACTTTCAGGGGTGCTGGGAACATATCATATCCTAACAGAAGTATGGGCTACATGGGTGTACGTATTTACCAAAATTCACAGAAAGATGCACTTAAGATTTGTATGTGTCCTTCTATAAACTTCAAATAATGTAAAAATTTTAAGCTCATTAACGGGCATGCCAGAGTGCTTAGTGGTGAAGTAAAATGAGAGGGACTGATGGATGAGTGGAAGATAGATATCTACAAAGCAAGTAACATGAAATGTTAACAACCATAGGGGCTAGGTGGTCAGTATCTAGGCATCCATTGTAGTACTCACTATTTTCAACTTTGCAATCTTTGAAAAATCTGTATATAAAAAGTTAGGGGAAAGTATATGGTGATTACATTGAGATTCACTGCCCTGGAGTTCAAAGGGGAATATAAATCACACCCGGCACTGTTACTGCTTAAAAGTGGACAAGATCTGAGGTGACTGGGTATCAACAGCAACTGAGCACATATCCCAGACAGTGCTGCCAGGAGGAGGCTCAGAGGACACAAGCCATTTATTTTCCACAGCAGATCTTCCCAACACTGCCCAGTTTAAAATTTAGATGACTTCTAGTACGATTTTAAAATAATCACTTCAATAAATCATTCAGTTATAAATTCCTAAACATGAAAATCTCAAAACAAAGCATGTGACCCTGAATCACAATATAATAATACTTGTGTGTATATTCTCTGGACAGACAACTGAAACAGATTTAGCTGTTTTATATCAAAATATCTTGTATATCTCAGACATAACTTAAATAATTTTCTTCTTTTACGTTTATGACACACAATATAACCTTTTCCAAATTCCAATGACAAGAGTCAGATTATCTTCTATGATAAACAAGCTCATGACCTCTTCAAAATGTTATCTTATTGCTTCTCCTGGATGCCACCTCTGTTGACAAAGCCTTTTTCTGGAGCTGCAGAATTTCACCCAGGCAGAGAAAGGAGTCTGGGTTGTTTTGATACCGGGGATCGAACTCGGGACCTTTGCGCTTCCAAAGCAGGCAGCGGAACCACTGAGGTAAATCCCCGGCCCTTGGAGTCTGGTTTTGAGCAGAGTGAGCTGACTGAGATAGTATCAAGGATAAAACAAATAACTAACAGAGTTCTGTGTGTATCTACTGATTCCTGAAGGGCCAGGACGGTCCCTGAGCACAAGAAGCCCTCGATAAGAGCTCAAATCTCAAACATTTTCCAAAGCCCAATCCCAGTTCCACGGCTCCTGAACTGTATCCTGATCACATACCTACCACACTCTCAGCTGCCCAGAGCCTTCCATCTGAAGGAAGCTGAGGTGCCATCTGTCCTCTGGTCTGGTTTATACAAGAATCTGCTCCTAAGGTACCGACACATGGCCATCAGCTTGGCCAGAATACCCAATCTGAATGGGAAATTAGCTCCTCACCTACTAAGGCAGCCCATTCACTCTATCATGCCATGGAACTAGTGGTTAAAACAACTCTCATGTTTCTCAATGAGCAATATGAGAAAGTTTCATTACAGCAGAACCCACGGGTCCCTTTGCGGCCTAATATTCTATTCTTGGTTATTCTTGGTTAATCTGCTGACTGTATCAGACTCTGATCAGGACTGGAGAATAAGAATGGAGCCAAGGTGCCAGCCCTCAGGGGTCTCTCAGCTAAGGTGTCCCTGCTAATTAACCTGGAAATCCTAGAATGCCAGGGTGTAAACAGACCTGAAAACTGTGTGGCCCACACCCTTATTTCATAACTGGACTATACTCAGTAACCCAGGAAGCTCAGTGGGACAGACAAGGCCTTGAAACAACCCTCCCCACCTCTGCCTTCCGTGACAGCAGGAGACTCTACTGCATTCTTCTCTATAATGTGCCAAATGGCTGTGTGTTAGTTGTTTGTTTTTTTTAATTTTCATCTTTCTTCTCAGTTTTACCTTTCCCAGAAAAGAAGGTAAAAGTTCAGTTGTAAACAAACCAGTGCTGGCAAGGACGGCAAGGAAACTAGTGCAAGTTGCTGCCACCTATTCCAAGAAGGAAGGACCCCTCATTTGTGCCTGCCTCACCCTCAGCACCCCTGCCCAGGCACTAGGGCCAGGGATGTGCCAGTGTGGTGAGGATCTGCAACAGGAATGAGGACATCAACTGTGAGCCCTACCTCTCCAGCCCTGCTCCTCCATCCGAGGGCATAGCTGAGCTGACTCAACATCCCCTCTGCTCCACAGCTTATTTCAGAAAAGAACTGAGGACCGCAGTGCCAAAACCGGAAGATGGATTTAGAAAGCGCCACAGAATCAGACGCACAGCGACAGCAGCCATCAGACATCACCCGGATTTAACTGCCCTAAAATTAGCAGTCGGAGCAAAGCAGTTACTGCAATGATTGCGTCAGAGCCATTCTGACTGGCGAGCTGCCAGTTTTAAGCAAATTGTCCTGCTTTCTCTACCAGGGAAACAATATTCTGGCACAGGGCCAGCAGAGCATCTCTGTGAATGCTCAAATTCTAGCTTCGCTATTAATGTTTTATAATTAAATGACAAGGTGAACAAAGTCTATACAGGCTACATCGGCAAGGGTGTTATTTTCTTTGTTGAAAGCATTTATGCTTTGGGTGAGTAAAGTACTGTGGATGAATCCTTTTAAATATTTAAATGCCTGTAATTTATTTAGGGATTCACATTCAACTGGCTTAAACAAAGATTATGCAAATCTAGCAAACTATAAATGCAAAACAAAAAATTGTTTTCCTCTTATACTTCTTTTAATTTTGGCAAAGACTCAGAGGCTAAAGAAATATTCTCTGCATGATCACAGAAGAACCCACTTGCTTCCCAACAAAAAAGATGCAACATGACTCCAGCAGAGCTGCTACCCTCATGGCAGACCACAGCATTTCCAGTTGGTCACAGTCCATGGCTGGTGGTGACGGCACTTCCTACACAGAAGCATAAGCTCATGTGCCAACTCCAGCCCTGACACCCACCCTACAGGGACAGTGAATGAGGCACCTTCGCCATCCTTCTTTCTACTCCTCTCTTCCTCCCCTTCCATTCATTCCTTTTTCAGTAATTCTTTTAGACCTATAGCCCCCACAGGCAGCCTGACAGCAGAGGAAGTAGCACTGTAGACAGAGTCCAGAGACCCAGATCTGAAACATAAGAGCCAGTAAAGTTCAGAAAACTACACTTTATCATTAAACCTTCAGTTTTACATCTATACATAAATGAAAGTTCATGTACAAGAAATATTTTTAAACTTGTCTTTAGAACTATCTCTCCTCAGTCCTTTATTCTTTTTCTAATCAAAACATTCATTTCCCTCACTAATTCTCTCCATTTACAACTTCTGAAATGGGAAAACAGAGCCATCATTGGAACTAAATGACTTGGAGTGACTCTCAATAAACAGCTGGTTGAAAAATTGAGAGTTCCTACTATTATTTCTGAAGGATAGTGTCTCAGCCTTGCCTACAGCTCTTATCACAGCCCCAAGTTAGAACAATGTTCCCTGATTTCATACAGCACAAGAATCTACAATGTCAGGATACTAAAGATAAAAGATTTTTAACCATAATGTTCTAATATACTTTGCAACCCTCAAATTAAAGGCACTAACTCAACAGAAAGGGTACTGTCTCTCTCTCTCTCTCTCTCTCTCTCTATATATATATAATATTTTTTTTCTTTTTTTTTGGTACCGGGGATCAAACTGGGGACCTTGAGCTTGCGAGGCAGGCGGCGGAACCACTGAGCTAAATCTCCAGCCCCCTGCCTATATATTTTAAATGTGGCTTTCAAAAGATACTACTTCCTGTAGAAATTATCATTGCTAATGGATTGAAAGATGAAAGACTACAGACAGGGATAGCAACTCAGAAATTATTTCTCTCCTGTAATCTTTATTAATAGGCCCACGGTGGGGTTTCCAAGTGAACTGCAGCATCATCTGATTCCAACAGGACCATGAACACAAACACAAGGCAGAGTGAGGGGGAACAGCACTCACATATGGAGGATGGGCGTGTGTCCAGACTCCCTGGAGCCTCAGCCTTCTGAAGGGGCTTCAAAGGTCTCAATGTGCCAGTGGAATGCTGCAAAGCACTGTTCCATCTCAGGGCCCAATCACAAGCCATTTCATGGGAGCTGGACAGATAAAACTCAGTGTGATGCAAAAAGTTGCTTAGAGGGTCACTGACAATAGAAATAACCAAAACTTGAAGGCTACATTACCTACTTGAACAAAAGCCAAGGCATAAAAAGTCCTTTCTTGTTCAAACCCACAACTCCTGATCATTGCTTTAACAAATGCCTGTGTGCTGAGTGCCTATGCACAGCAAAATCCACCTAAGAGCAAGGAACATAGAAACGCCATCTCTGATCACAGGATGCTTATGTTCTACTGAACTGAGACAAGATGGACTACGGCATCAGGCAAGGCTGGACACTGGAGATGAAGACTGCATAGGAGGGCAGTGGGTATGGCAATCTAGTGGAAGGTGCAGGAGGTATGCAGGGCAGGGGCCCCTCTCCAACCATCCCTAGCCCCCCCACACCCTTGACTGAGGGGAACCAAAGGGCCCACCACCTGGGCATGTAGTCACCATTCCAGCCAATCTCAGACACACCACACTGTGAAGCTACACTATCAAAGCAATTCTTATTCTTAGATGCTTCTGGATGAGAGAATGATGAGTCTAGTTACATGTCCTTGTGCCCAAGACCATGGAACCCACAGTGGCTGTGTTAGCTGGCTATTTCTCCACAGCTGGGCTCAACCAAAAACTCTCCAAGGACAAGCATGCCCCCCAAGAAATTACCTCCATTACATGAAACCCCAAACCAGGTGACCCACCAGTAGTTCTGGGGGAATGGGCCAGTCAGACATACCCACAGGAAAAATAATCAACACAGTAAACACAGGACCCATTATGAATAGAGCTAGTCCTGATGTCCTTCCCAAGACCCTGCAGACCCCAGGAGCCCAGCGTCTACACAGTCAATAATCTGCCAGGGAGAGCAGGAGAGCAACAGTCTCCAAAAGGGACCATACATTTCAAAGGATGATAAACCAGCCTATAGGTATGAGAATACTACCCCTACTTCTAGCCACTTTTAGTATTACCCTTCTTAAAATGTATAATTTAGTTCATATTTTATGGTGTCCAAGATATTTTAGTATGGTAAAATACAGATATATTTGCATAAACACAAATGCACGCACATATGTACATGTGCATATGCGTGCATGGACAGTTGGAGAGGGGACTGTGTGCAGATGGGACGTACAGTAGAAAAGTTCCGAGACCCTATCACAAAAAGCCTTTGTTCTTTAGACTAAGTGCCTGGAACAATTGCATTTCCCCTGTATGAAGGATAAAAATTGTAACAAGTCACTTATTAGAAACTTCAACACAAAGGACCACATCCCAGAGCTATTCCTGAACCACCCAAATCCCACTGTTTCACAAGGATGCAAATGTTATCAAAAACCCCCACTGGAACACAGTGAAAGCCACTGTCATGCTGACAACACAGGATGCCAGGCCCTTAGCATCAGTTGAAAGTTCTAACACCCCACACAATGGCTCACTCTGCATCTATAATTTTTTATTCACACAGTAGTTCTTACTTTCCACAGTAACAATCTGGCTCTTTGCTCAGTTTTTAAAGAGTCCTGCAGACCATCTAACTAGCTGACTAGGACTTCTCAGTAATCAGCAAATATGCAACAGTGAAAAATATGGAGTGATCTAGTTGGCAGAACTCAAGACAGTGCTTATAGCTAAAGGGTATTTATTTGTGAAATAGCAAGAGAAGTGTATCAACTAATTAAAACAACAGGAAAATGGAAAAAGATTGTGGCTCTCATCCCCACTGTCTGAAAACAATTCAAAGCAAGACAATATCAGAGTGAAAAATGAGCTTATTAAGAAAGTTCAACAACATTCTAGTTCCTCCTAATCTTTTTGGTGCCCACAGCCTTCAAAGTTGGAGGCTCCCCTAGTTTCTCAGTCACCCAGTCCTTACTGAACACGCACTTCCTAATCACCAACTACTATATGCAAAACAGGGTCTTACCAGTGACACAATGAAAACAACTCATTTCTTACTCAGAATAAAGTGGTGGGCAGAACCTGCAAAGCGGGTTAGACGTGTTCTTTCACAATATCCAAGTGGAAGGGAATAGAGAGATGCATCACCACTTAACTGTAATTAAAAAAAAAACAAAAAAAACAAAACTGTAACTAAAGTGAGCCTCCTTATAATCCCAGAAGGAAGCCCTGTGGCTAAGGGACACAGTCACAGTGGGCAGCCAGTCTAACAATTTTATCAGCAATGCAGGTAAGGCAGTCTGATCCAACCTGTAGACAGCATTTCTTAGCGAGGACAGGCAAAGGTGCTAAGTAAAAATCAGACTCCACAAAGCACCATGGAAAGAACCCGATAAAACAGTAAAACAAAGCACAATAAACATTCACAGAACCTCCTGTTAAGTCTCATAGTGTGCACATTGCTCCACCTTTTGGGGGCAACCATATAGCAATGTTAAATGCTGAAAATTTTGTTTTTTAATGTTAAAGGTGGAAACAAAAAGAACAAAAACATGAAGGAATAACCTTTAAGGGCCTTTCTGGACCAGAGATGTTATGAAAACCACACTCAACTTACTGCATATCTTTTTTGCCACCACTCAGTTTGCTATTCAGGGTTGCACAGGGAAAATACATCAGAGAAAGGTGTTACACAAATATGAGATCTCTCAGGAAATAGGACCCTTACAGCAAGTTAGATGTAGCCCCCTTGACTACTGCTGCTCTTTGGAACAAAGTTTATGAATCAGTATCAGAAAGGATCAAAATAATTTAGCCCTGGAGTTGTGAGGCATTTAAATTCCTGTCTGTCAGTTCTCCTTTAAAAGGAGTCATAGCTATATGCAACTGGAACAGAAAAACAATTTCTGAGTCATTGATTTCAAGGTAAACCAAGCAGCTGTAACCCTCTGGAGGGCTCACACACAAACTTACAGTAAGCCATGGCCAGGAAAGACACAATCACAGACCATATAAGCTATCCCAGACAGACAGACATCTTCATTACTACATTTATTTTAAACAACAAAAAATACTAAAATTCTGTGGGCACTGAAAAGAATCATGGGAATATTTTATCTAAACTCTTCATTTGTAACTGGAGGAAGAGTGAGGATGCTGCGGCTCCTGCCCCACCCACCCTCCATGCTCTTTCTACTCTGAAATGAAAACGAGTCCATCATTAGAAGCAAATATCTAGAACATGATTCTCTGTACTCTTTAGGCTACTTTATATTTCATTCAAGTTCAAAACAGAAAGGCAAAACTTAGCTTTTCAGTTAACAAGAATGGTCTAAATTTTCTTCAAATTCAGCATGTCTTTGAAAAGATTTGTACTTCTAAACCACCACTGCAAGCAGATTTTATGTTCAAAGCCTTAATATTTCCTCAATCTCCAAATATGTTTTGAGATTTACCACAGTCAGCTGGAGGGTAAGGGGCTGTGTTCAGGTGAACACACAGTTCTTTGCAGAGTAATCAGTAAACACAACTCATTCTAAACTAGTTTTGATACCCAAACCCAGCACTTTTAAACCAACTGCCCTTTCAGAGAAGCTTACTAATATTTACTCACTTTAGAAATAGGGTCTCAAAATGAATAGCCTATTTCCACTTTTGCCTCAGGTAAAAAGATCTCCAAGGGGGACTAGTGTTGATCAAGCTCGGGTATCAGGAATCCTTCAAAATACTGTTCCAGTCTCAAGGAAGGAAAACGAGCCTTCCAAACCCATATTACACAGCTTGAACAACAACTAACCATCATAGGTGCCAAATCACGATGATCTGATAATTTTCCTATTCAACTAGAAGTTGCATCTCTGAAAATTAAAACTCTTAAACTTAGTGTGGTGACACATGCCTGTAATCTCAGTACTCTTGGAAGGTGAGGCGTAAGGATCACAAGTTCAAGCCCTGGCTGGACAACTTAGTGATTTAGTGAGACCCTGTCTGAAAATAAAATATAAAAGGGCTGGAGATGACACTTAGTGTGAAGGTCCTGGGTTCAATCCCCAGTACTGAAAAAGAAAGGGAAGGAAAGAAAGCTGGTTGGCTGCCTAACATTTAAAAACATGAAAGGTAGTTTATGAAAAATGTATGTTTAGGCCAGTTGGAGAAAATCCATGGCCTATACTCCAAGGTCTGACACTCCACCCCCACACCTGTAATGTACCCGTCCCTTTACCTAAGGAAATGCTTCTGCTGCTTCTTATCCAAGTTCACCTCACCCCATCTATAGGTCGAATGTGGGTACTGATAAAAGCTGCTCCTGATTTTCTTTCATTCCCTGCTTCCCAGATGTTTACTCAGGTTTTTTTTCATCAGCTATTTCTGAATATACTGTAATTTAGAACAATTTAGAACAAATTGAACGTGTCATACTTAAAGCTGGGCAAGGCACACAATAAATGACAGCTATAAAGATAATTTCAAGATATTTCTCCAGCTTAAAAATAAGTTTGCCTACCCAGGCAGGATTTAGATAAGCTGCCACAATCTCGCTTTAGAATAACTACTTAAAAACCTAACTAGAAAGCTGCTGCTGCTGCTCAGCCAGCCAACTATAGACTATTGTACTTGTGATAAACTAACTGGCTGTGCTTAGAAATGAAGAACCAAGTATCATCTGGGGAGAAGGAAATGAAGACATCCCTGACACAATCCTGGCATGAACCTCGTAGACACAGCTACATCTCTTCCCAAGGCATAAGTGGACTCCTCAGAAACAATCAATGTTGGGTGGGCCCAAACTCAAAAACGAACGCACTTTGCTATGAGTTATTACTCCTCTTTCATATCTTTCAGATATAACCAGTGAAACTAAATCAACAAGCATGATGCAGGTAGAAATGTTATCTATTTGAATTACAAAATTCACCCTGGAACTAACTCTAAATTCCCCAAATAAGTCAAAACAAGAAATAGACATTCTTAAAAATGTGACTATTTGTGGTAACGCAAGTCGAACCTTTAGGAATGTCATAAATTAAAGGCCATTTTTTTCATATCTGCAAAGATATTGGTTTCTATAGGTCTTATGTAGAAGTAATATATTTTTTAAAAGCAACGGTGTTAGGAGATTTTCTTCCTTCCATTACTATTAGAAAGACTACGAAAATCACAACCTAGATTGCAGACAGAACCAACGCGAACAGGCAGTTTACTAAAATGCCTGTCATAAGAAAGCCATCTAGTGTTAAAGTTTAGAAATGAAAACTGCAGACAAAAGAGGCAAAGAAAAGAAAAATTTGTGAGACTATTTTGAACTTACTGGGCAAGCCCATGAGAATCACCAAGATTTTCGTTGTTCTCTTTGTTTTTATTTTTATTTTTCAAAAAGCCATTCTTGCAAAACCAAAATCAAACTCTAAGCAAAACCCAACACGTCTACGATTTTATTTTGACCAAAACTGTTTTGGCGAGCACAATCCCGCGACCAGCGCACTTGGCGTTCCCCAAGCTCCGGTTGGAGTCATCCTGGGCTGCATTAATTTAACCGGAGCAGGTTAATGATGACAAATCTCTCCCAGAGGGCTCATGCCGAGTTGTTCCGGGCTCCTGGTCTCGAGTGATGAGCCGAAATTGATTCCCTGGGTTTGTGGCGCGCCTGAAATCAATCTGCGGGCGTTTCGGGGACTCTTATCGCGGCGCGGGCTCGCGCCCACAAAGCACCCCGGACCGACCCTGCCAGTCTCCCTCGGGTCCCGGCCCGGCCGCCGGGGAGGTCTCCTGGACGCCCACATCCCCGCGGCGGACACGACCTGCTGCCGGCCGGGAACTGGTGACTCCCGCCCGCTGCCCCGAGGCCGGACCTGCGCCACCAGCCCGGGCGCCCGCTGACCCGCTCCCCTGGGACCCCCGCGCCCGCCCCCCCGCCAGACACGCGCCTCACCTCGGAGCAGCCGACCGGGAACCCGCTACGTCCCGCGCGCGCAAGGCGGCGCCTCCTGGGGCCGCCGCCTCGCCGCCCGCCGCCGCCCCGGGCGGCCCATCGGCCCGGACCCCGCGCGCGCTCAGCTGTAGCCGCCTGCCTGCGTCTTCGGCGGCAGTGCACCGTCTGCCGCTCCGGCTCCCGCCGCCTCCGCCCGCCGCCCCGGCACCGCCCCCGCGGGCCCCGCCGCCTCCCATTGGCCACCGCCCGCACCCCGCCACTGCCCATTGGCTGCCACTCGCCCGCACCCCCGCCCTCGCCGGGCGCGCGCGCCGTCCGTCTGTCCACAGCTCGCTCGGGGTGCGCGGTTCCCAAGCGGGCTGAGGAGAAGCAGCCGAGTCCTCCTCTATCTGGTCCTCCACCCCCGGACGATCACTCCAGATCCTCGCCGGGCTACGAGCGCACAGCTCAACCGCGCCAGGACGCACAACCCGAACCTGACTGTCGCTGGCGGGGGCGGCGTGCCACCGGGCCCTGCGCCGCACCGACCCGGGACACCCCGGGGCTGCCGCGCCACTTGGCGTAGGAGCCCGCACGGGCCGCCGGCTCCGCGGACTCAGCCCGGGCTGTGCGGAACGAGTACCGATCAACAGGAGGGCGTGGGGGGTGCAGCAGGGGCCAAGGCGCACTTGTGCTGCCCACCTTCTCCGCCGACCACCTGCGGGAGGTCTCACCTGAGCAATAGTGAGCATCAGTTGACTTTCGGGATGGGTGCCAGGAGACGAAAGTCCGCGGGGAACCCGCCCAGCTGGCCCGTAGCCGACCCAGATCCGCTGCGGAGTGACTGCCTGGACGGGTTCGTAAGCTCCGCAGGTACGGGGCGACCCAACACCTCCCAGCCCGCCACGGGCTCGCTAGCCCGCTTTGCTGCGCCCAAGACCGGATTGGGGTGGCCAGCTCCTCCCCTACTGGAGGCGGAATTGTTCCCTAAGAGATATTGTTATCTCCACTTCCCTATCACAGACATTTCCGAGGACACGACCCTGACAAAGTTAAATAGAGGCGGTTCCTCCCACGTTGTATTTCTCTGTGTACACATTGTACAGTGCTTTATATGCTTTTAAAACATGGGGATGGGTGTAATAAAACAGTAATCCGATGACAAGATGACATCCCTGAGTTGTCAAAGTTTTGAGGGGCTTCCCACTGTCACTTCATATTCAGCATTTGCAAGAGCATCGTGTATCCGTTCAATAAACACGGAGATGCATGGATAAAGGACCCCACGCCTGTGTCCTTCGTGGCTGGTTTTTCCAGCTGCCCTCTGGCCTCTTGCTTTTCTGGGAAGGACACGCACACAGCGTTAAAACCAGGGTAGAAGCCATAGCTTCTGCCTCAAGATGTCTTACTGCGGGGCGGGCTGGGGGTGGGGGAGGTTAACCCTTGTAGGAGAGCTAAAAATTTTGAAATTATAAAGAAAAATATCAACTATGAAATATGAAATTTCGTTTGTCTAAAGCCAGCCCGAGCAGTCCTTCCTTTTATCTCCTCACTTTCACCTTCCCTGGAGCCCAAGACTGCCCCTCCCAGGGTCCAGGCCCTACTGCCTGACCCCGAAAGGGTTCTTCCCTCTGGGAATTTCACCATGCTCCAGGGGATCCTAAAAAGCAGACTGCAGATTAATTTTCTGTGTTTCTGCCTAGGCACATCAGCTCCTTCTAAAGTCATCCTAACAGCAGTGTACCTGTTTTCCTCTAAGAAAAATAAAAGGGACAATTCAAAAGCATAGCAGCTATCTGCCCCATTGCAAGGATTTGAGCTTGCTGGCTGACCTTGCCTGCTGCTTGTATCTATAGTATTTACTTTTGAATATAGCAAAATAAGTTTCATGTCCTTAACAAACCACAGCAAGATTCAAGCTACAGACAATGTGTGTGCACTGTGATAAATTTGAATGGCTAAATTAGGTAAGGGCTTATATTCCCACCGTCTTTCCCTGCTCTACTACCAACCCTCTTTTCAGTGTACTTCTTTTAAACTGTCTGTGGTGATACATGCCTGTAATATCACCACTCAAGGAGGCTGCAACAGGAGGGTTTCAAGTTCAAGCCCAGTCTAGGTGACTTAGTGAGACCCCATCTCTAAAAGGGCTGGGAATGTAGCTCAGTATGAAGGCTCTAGATTCAATTCCCTACCCCAAACAAGTGTAATTCTTGTATGTCAAATGAATATTCATAGTATGGGACAAATAGTCATTGATGGCATGCACTGTTGGGGGCATTATGTCAGACTCCAAAGACCCAAAGCGCTTTTGTTAATTTCAAGACAAGGAGCAGGGCTTGACAGCAGGTGCTCAGAACGTGTGCTCAGTGCCCTCAGGGAGAGCAGGAGGGCAGTGACTGTGGGGAAAGTTTGGGGCAGTCAGCAAGGTACACAGCAAGACCCAGGGACCGACTGCCACATGTCCGGGAAACTGCCACACCACTGCCAGACGCCCCTTGTCCGCTTATATAACACATGCTGCATGGTGTGTCCTTTGTGCCAAGTCCTGCTTGCTTCTTAGAGAGGACACTGTCACAAGCAGTGGAGCATACAGGCGTGCTTCACCTTTCTTTCAAGCTGGCAACCTCTCATGTTTGGATATGGTCCTGTGAGTGAAATAGCAAGTGCCAAGTCCAGAAATGGTTCAGCTGCAGCTCAGAAAGCTGGATCACAGGCCCAGGTCTTGTAGGAGTCCAGTAGTCCTGATACAGGAAAGCATGTGTTCCTTTGAGATGAAAATTAAAAGAATAATGTAAGTTCTTGAATAATATGCTAAGTACCATCGTGTAGTATAGGACCGCATACTATCCCTAGGAGTCCAAGAAGAAGCTACCTAATGAAAATTTCAGTTCTCCCCACACGCTGGAGCCTACCCTGTGCCTGTTCTGCTGTGGGGCTGAAAAGAATACTGTTTAAATAACAAGACCATCCCCAAGGTACAAGTACAAGGCAGCCAAGCTGGGATTTTACATAGGAAACAATCCTAAAAATTGTGTAAAGGCAGAGCATTTAGAATACTGAAACCAGACTTGATGAGACATGCCTGTAGTTCAAACCCAGCCTTGGCAATTTAGCAACTTAGTGAGACCCTGTCTTAAAATAAAAATTAAAAAAGGACTAGGGATATAGCTCAGTACAAAAGGCCTGAGTTCAATCCCCAAAACAAAATATCACAAAACAAAGCAAAATGCATTGAATTGAATGCTGTATAGATCTGTGCTATGGAGATCTGGAAAGGAAGTGCTGGGCAGAATGATCAAGGCTCAGTGACAAACATCCCTCAACAAGGAAAGTTTGCTTGTGTTCATAAACAAGAAATCCTGTGTGTTGGTCTTTGCTGCAATGTGGCCAATCTCAGGTACCTCCAAGAATCTTCCAAGACGGGTCGTCTATGTCCTTCTTGACGGTTCAAACTCGACCATCTCCATTCACAAGTCTGCCTTGTTGTCTGTTTCTCCCATGCAGGCTGCTGCTAAACAACTTGGGCAGACTTTACTGCCCTTAAAGATGTTTCTGCCCTCTCAACCTCACGGAGTAAAGAAGGCAGATTGGGAGAGAAGGAGGAAGGGAGGAGAAGAGCAGAAACTGGACGTGATCCAAAAGCATTTTCACCATCACCCTTACTTTGATAGCCCAAAATAATGAGAGCTTCAGAAACCTACAGACATTGGGCTCAGATGACCCTGGCTCTGAATCTGGTTTGTAACCTTATTGTATACATAACTTTAAACAAGTCACATCTCAAAATTCCATTTTTCTCATCTGAAAATATGGGGATAATGAATGCCCTAGGAGCCATAGGGAAGATGCCCAAGATTTTGTAGCACCGTCCAGCAGATCGCCAGTGTCCACTGTTTTCTCTCATCTTCAAGGAAATACTGGAATTTTATTTCCAACCATCACACAGAAACTGGCTCAATGAAACAAGAGTGGGTGGACGGATTATGCAGAGTAGTGTTAGTGCTTTTCCTTTTTTCTGCCACAGAAAATTTAGGGTTTATATATTAATCCTGCAAATCTTATTCCTACCTTGAACATACACTATTCATTAACCAGTGTTTTTGGTTTTGCTTTTAATAATCCACTAGCTAATTTGTAGCGATGAGTCCCTTGAATTCAAACACGGGCAGCTGCTGTTCTTTGCCACTAGATGGCGTCTAGCAATAGTAAGCTCCAAAACTACCGTGCGTTGTCTGCGGGGTAATGAAGCTAAAGAAATAAGTACAGAAAAAGAATGTATTCATTTATATGTATACATTATCTGTGTCTATATTCACCTCTTTCATATGATTCTTTAAATATTGGTGATGAATCCAGAGCCACCTCTAAGTTGGCAAACCACTTTCTTTCCTAATTTTAACTGTCTCTGTCACAACATTTTAAAGTTGTTAATTAAACTCCAAGCAGCCTCAAAGTGCAAGACATTTCACAGTACGTACCTGGTGACAACTCCCAAGTCTCTTAAAAAGTAACCATTTACTGGGGGGGAAATTAGAAAAAGTTGAAAGCAATATGGAGAAAATGACAAAGCAGACATACTATCCTGCCTGTCCTCATCATTCCTTCATTCACCAACTGGGGACGGGGCACCTCATGGTAAATACTGTGGGGCATGCCCTTGCTACCTCATAAAGAAAAACTACCAGAACATCAGGATGAAAATGTTTATTACATTTAAGTCATGTAAGGGGACAGATGTTTTGGGACATTTAAGAGTTACAAGGAAGAAATAGCAATACACTTAAAATGTTCTGTTAAGATCAGGTAGCTTCTGCTCTCCAGCTCCAATGTAGAAAGTTCACACTTGCTCATTCTGACATTTGGTTGTCTGGTTTTTAGCTGCACTTATAATTTCCTGGGCAGAAACTTGGGCTTTGAGGGAGGTGAGGGAGAGAGACAGGAAAAGAAAAGGACCAAAATGTGAGTGGCAATCAGGAGAAACAGGAGGAGAGTAGGCCCAGGGTTGGGCCTTTCCCTCTACCGCCTGCATGTCTCTGGCATACATCTCTTTCCTGCACCATCACACCTGTCCCAAACAGCATCAGCAGCCTCATAAGTGGTGTGTCTTCCTGTCCCCAATGCACTTGTCTTGCTGTGGTGTCCGATCACCACCTTCCCCTGTTTCAAAACCCCAGAGGCTTCCAGTTGGCCCAGGAAAAGCCCTGGTCCCTTGGCCTGCTGCGCCTCCCTAGGGTTCCGCACTGCCAGGAAACTATGGGTCATTCTACCTCCTCACTTTACCTGCAGCCTCCATAGACTTCTCTCTCCTGACACCTCCCTCTCTACTCACCTCCATCTAGCAGCCCCCATTCATCCTCCTTCCAATGCTGACTTCAGGCCTTTGTTATGGCCGTACCAGGCACAGCCCATGTCCATCTCACTGACCACAGCTGTTGGTGATGGAATTAAGTCCACTTGAGCACCTGGGCCACTGTGAGAGCAGTTGTGAGGCCTGGGATGAGCCTGTGGCATTGTGTCAGACTACAGCCTAGAGGAATGCATTATCTGGTAGCTCTTGCCTCTCTGAGGGTGGGAAACCTGGAAAATGCAAGTGGGCTTTATGTCTGTTACACAGGGTAGAATCTAGCTATTTCCCAGAGGAAAGGTATGAAAAGCATGCGTTGAAGGTACATGTGTATGAGTAATTACAGTAAAAGGTCTCTCTAGCTGCGCTCCCATACCCCAAAGCAGTTGCTTTGGGATCACCTAGTATGGTCATTATTGGCATCTTTTCCCCACAGAATACCCCAAATCATCAATAATACAGTATGATTGTTTTTTCCCAAAAGACAAATACATGAAATAAAATTCATTACCAAGCCAGTGTTCTTGGAAAGTATTATTTTTATTTTAGTTGTTGTTCAAGATGGTTTCTGATTGCCTGGTAATTATTCACCAAGCACCAGCACTGGTGGCCTGTGTTCCCAGGAGCAGGATGGTACCTGAAGCACCACAGAACCAATCCAATGTGGGGTGGGGGTTCCCACAACATTGTGGGGTCAGGTCATTGACACCATCCTTCCCTCCAGTGCCTATTACTCTCCATACTTCTAAGAGGAAAAAAGAGCCATCTTTGTCCGTGCCACCCATCTACATACAAACCAGCAATACTCTCTAAAGTGGAGGTTCCCGCAAGTGCAGAGAATACACCACATTACACTTCATTTGCTCTTGCTCTGATCCTTTTGCACTTGTAGTGGTTTACCAGAAGGAAACTACTAGAGGGGATGTATCCAGGCAAGATGAGACAACATACAATTATCATCTTCAGTATTCCCACTTGGAAAATTGACTAGTATTCATGTGGAACAATAAAATTAAATTTTCTGGCACTTTACTCCCACTTCATGGGTATAAAGAGAAGATGGGGGGGGGGCATTGAGGAGCAGACACCAAAGAAGAAAGTAGCTCTATATGCACTGGAAACACAGTTGGAGCATGGAGCTCGTTCATCACAGGCTGTTTTCCTGTTTTCCTATAAAGAAATGTCAGGAATGTCACTTTGTTTCATATTCTTTGGAGATCAAATAATCTCTCTCTAGCATTGCCACTTAAACATTTTATGTTGAACTCCTCATGTGAGCCAGGCACCATCCGGGAAGGACAATGGAATGGGCTGGCCCAGCTCATAGATGAAATGAGTGCATATCTAGTTTGATGGTGAAAAACCTTGAAAGAGTATGGGGCAGGTGACAAGGATGTAAAACAACCCAAGGATAAATGCTCATTCATTCACTTTCTAAATTAACTCATCCATCGGTCCAGTCATCCATCCATTTATCAAGCATCCTTTGTGTGCTGCTGTATGCCAATCATTGTGCTAGGCACTGTGATTGCAAAGATGAATCCCAGCCTGTGCGGTGATGCATACATGTAATTCCAGCTACGTGTAAGGCAGAGTCAAGAAGATTGCAAGTTCAAAGCCTACTTGAGTAACCAGCAAGATCTTAGTCTCAAAATTTAAAAAGAGAAGGACAGAGCTAGGAATGTAGCTTAGTGGTAGAGTTCTTGCCTAGTGCTATGATTTATAACTAGATGCTCTCCCAAAGCCTCGTGCACTCAAAGTGAGGCTTTGAGAATGTGATTGAATTATGGGCTATTATAGCTGACTTGCTTTTAGGAGGTGGGATCTGGTCAGAAAAGGCAGATCATGAGGGGCATTACCCCAAAGGGTATATCTTTCTTCCTGGTTCTTCCTTTCTTCTGCCCAGGCCCTCCCACCATGCTGCTGACCATACAAGAACCGAAGCCCTTACAAACCATGAGCCAAAATAACACCTCCTTCTTTAAGTTGTGTGTGTCAGGTATTGTGTCTCAGTAACGAGAAAGTGATTAAGACAGATTTTGGTATCAGAGAAGTGGGGTTATTGATGTGATGCTACCTGGCCATGCAATTGAGAATCCTTTGGAACAGGTTCACTGCAGGAATTTGGAAAGGTTTGGCGATGTCAGGGGAAAATCAGTTCTAGAATGCTGTAAGCCAATAGCTTCATGGAAGATTCTGGATAGAGCTCAGAAGACCAGAATGCTGATAGAAATGCAGATTGTAAAGACCAGGCTTAGGAGGTTTCAGTTGGGAATAAGAAAGAACTCCATTGGCAGTTGGATTCTGGCCATGTGTGCTATGCTCTGGCAGAAAAATGTGTATACATTTTGCTAAGTCCTAAAACTTTGTGAAAGACTGAAATTAAGGCTGGTAGACTAGTCCAGTAGAAGAAATTTCAAGGTAGCTTAATATTCAGTCTGTAGCATGGATACCGCTTGATCCTTTTAGCCAGGATTATACTGAAAATCAAGAGCAAAAAGCCCATTTGAAAAGTTTTCAGTTTCCCAAGAAGGGAAGTGCCTGTAAAGCTGGAGCAGAGGGTTGCTGAAAAATTATCATTAAAAAGAAGCCACAGGGCCGGGGATTTAGCTCAGTGGTTCCACCACATACCTCTCAAGCACACAAGGTCCCAAGTTCGACCCCAGTACCCAAAAAAATGAAACCAAGAAATAAAATACATAAATCCACTGATGCAAGTTTTGGGGCCGGGGATTTAGCTCAGCGGCATGGCGCCTGGCTCGTAAGTGCAAGGTCCTGAGTCCGATCCCCGGTACTGCCCCCCCAAAAACCACATACTTTACAACAAGACAATGCTCTGAAAGAACATGAGGAACCAGCAAGGTCCTACCCTTGGAAGGCTCAAAATTGCAAAAGTGAAAGACTTTACCTTGACAGCCCCAGGGCTCTATGCTTGAGACCAGCCACCTAGGGAATTTGTTCCCTGGGATTTGGTTCATAATGCTCAACCATCCAGACACTCAGAAACCTCTGCAACCATGGTACAAAGAACTCATCTACTCCTTTAGCTAGTGGCAGACCTTGATGCTATCCACATGGCACTGGTTTTTTAGCCATGCTGAATGCAAAAGTTGTGGGGTCAGAGAGATTTCCATCCATTTTTAAGAAGACCTGAGAGGGGCCGGGGATTTAGCTCAGTGGTTCTGCCACCTGCCTTGCAAGTGAAAGGACCCGAGTTCAATGCCTGGTACCGAAAAAAAAAAAAAAAGAAGACCTAGGAGGCCAGGCAGTGTGCCTCTGAGAGAATAACATGTTAAGTATAGTGGAGAACCCAGGAAGTTGGAGCTGCTAGGAACATAAAATGTTGGCCGAGGAAGCCTGCAGACCATGGGTGAAGCCACCTCAAGAGGGAAGCCATGTAGAGTGCAACCCGGAAAGCTGTGGGTTGGGGCCAACCAAGCTCACTGGAGCTTACATATTGCTACATCTCAGCCTAGACACTGGACCTGGAGCTACAGGATTTAATGTTTGTCCTGCTAGTTTTCCTTCCTCCTTTGGTCCTATTGGTTTCTATTCCCTTTTCCCTCTCTTTAGGAATAGTAATATTTACCTTATGCCATTGTATGTTGGAAATCTTCAACTTTCTTTTTGATTTTGACAGGGGCTCATAGGTAAGAGTTTGCCTTAAGTCTCAGGGGACAGTTTTGTCTTGGACTTTTCAGTAATGGTGGAACTGTTAGGACTTTGGCAGCTCTTTGCAATGGACTAAATGCATGTTGCAGAAAGAGAGAGACATGAATCTTTTGGGGGCCAGGGCAGAAAACTATATTTTATATCTGGATGTCTTCCCAAAGCTTCATGTGCTCAAAGGTGTGGCTTTTGAAAGGTGATTGAATTATGGGGTGTTTTAGCTTATTTACTGTTAGCAAATGAGATCTGATAAGAAGAAGAAGGTCACTGAGGGCATGAACTGGAAGGGTATATCATCTCACTGTAAGGCTCTTCCTTTCTCTCTCTGCTTCCTGTCTGCCATGAAGTTAGCAGCTTTCCTCCATCAGATCCTTCTATCATGCCTTCTTGCATTGGAGCCAGTCAACTATGAATTAAAAACGTGAGCTAAAATAAACCTCTCTTCCTTTAAGTTTTTTGTGTTGGGTACTGAGTCTTAGTGACAAGGAATATATCTAAGATACCTAGTATGTACAAGGCCTAGGATTCAATCTTCAGGACCACAAAACAAACACAAAATGAATCCCAGTTCTATCACTAGCGGAAGAGACACACAAGTAAATAAGTAATTCTGAAAAGTAAAGAAGGGAGGGAAAGAAAAGAAAGTCAACAGGACTTAAACCACTCTAGCAGCCAGGAAAAGACAGGATGCTAAGGTCAGCCTCAAAGAATGTCTGGTATTGGCCTGGTCGGAGGGCCTTGTTTGGGGCCTTTCAGGTTCCTTTCAGAACTGTGTCTTCTTCTATTTCTCATCCACTCTCATCTTACCACACCCTGCAGCTAACTGATAAAGGCAGGGTTTCCCAAATCTTACATTTTCCATTGTCTCTGTTCAAGGTTATAGTGTATAAAGGTTATTGTTTAACCATACCTGGCAAAGTATTTTCCATTTTGGAACCAATGCAAAAAGAATTCTTTTACTGTTTAAGGTGAAATCTGAAGAAACTAAATAAATATTTACTTCTTGAAGGTTTTAAAGGTGGTCTTTTTACCTGAAATTGTTGCATTACTAAGGTAACTTCGTTTTTCTTTATCATTTAATCCATTTTTATTTTCTGATTGCAAAGATAAGCAAGAAAAATCAAATTTCATTGACAGATATGAGAAAATCTAAAGTCTAAGTCTCTGATTACTGCATAAACTCATCTTCACAGCCATGGACATGATTGCTAATGCTTAAAAATTTAAATATCATGTGATCATTAGTGATTTCAGTCTATGTATAATTATATATATATATATTATATATCCTTAGCTTAACCTGTTCGTGAAATCTTTTGTCAGCATTTGTACTAACAAGTATTGAACTTTGTAGGGAAATTCCATTTTAGCTTGAGAGGATATGGATTCTTTTCTATTTTTGTGTGCAGGTTTTACTATTATGCACTTGCTTTTCTACCCTCCTTTAGAACACAAAACTTAGCTAGCTGACTATGCTCCTTTGGTTCTTTCCAAAGGAAGCAAGACACAATATCAAAGCAATGTATGACTTTTGTAGCTGTTGTAAACAAATATTTATCCTATAGTAGAAAAATAGAGAGCTCTAATTAAAAGGACAGTACAGAAGAGAGGGGCTGGAATTTGGCTTCCAGCTTGAGGACAGCTTGGCCTCCACAGACAATGTGACTATATTATCCACCTTTGTTCTTCTCAGTGACTCACCTGTGACCATTTCAACACTTCTAGAATCACTGCTCTTCGTAATAGAACGTTTATCATTCAGGTAAGACAGGTCCTACTACCAAGAAACTGACAGTCTCTCCTATGTGGAGTCCTGAATTTGTCTCCTACTGTTTTTGGAGGCCTTGCCTGACCACCAGCTCTGCATCTGACCCTTGGTGGTGTGAAACTTCAGTCAGCTGTAGCCCTCTCTGCCCCTCACCCAGTTCCACTCAGTTCCACCTCTGTGAGCACTTGGTCTTTCTTTCTGCTTCTCCATTCCCTCTGCACTAACTAGTAAGGGCTCTTGTTTGCTTTCTCTGGAACTACCATAATAAAGTCCTTATTGGATTTTTCATTCCCACTTTTGTTTCCTTCTAATCAATCCTATACTCAGTTGGGATATTAGGAATGACTTTTATATGGTTTGATACAGTTGTGTAATTTTCTGAGAAGACTATGTGGGCTCCAGGAGTGGTTTCTCTAGCAATATTGTCTGCACTTCTGTGAATAAACACATCATTTACTCATCTCAAGGTCCAGGATCCAGCCTAAGGTTGCAACAGTGGGCTTGACTTTAATATCTCCATGATACAGGATGTGAGATGCAGCTTAAATCTTACCTCTGAAGTACACTCCCAACATCTAAGGCATAAGGAAGGAAATTCTACTATTTCCAACACATTCCAATAGCATGATCTTTCACATAAAAAAAGTTCCCGAGCTGGACTGTCCTCCAAATTGTCATCCATCACGTTACCAGGTGCATTTCCCTGAAGTGCATTTCCCAGCTGAGGAGTCCAGTGAACCTCCATGTACTTGAGTTTGCACTCACCTGGAGCCCTTCCAACCTCCTCTTCCTCCAGGCTCTTCCATCAGTGTGAATAACCCAGAGCAACTCGGCTCTATGCCTAGCTTTACCAGATTAAACTGTATAGCAGCTCTGGTCTTGCTTCTTCCTGGCTCAAAAATATCACATCATCTCCTGCCAGCTTAGCGTTCCATCTCCTTCCGAGAAGGGCCAAGGTCGCCCTTTCAAGCGCATCTCTCCTGTGGTCCGCCTGTCTGCTCGCCACCCCCAGCCCAGCTGCTAGCGCTTTTTGCAGCCTACTGTTCGCACAGGCTGGTGCATCTGTTCCAATCATGCTCTGCTCTCTTAAAATCCAGTTCAAAATGTGTGATGTCATAGAAAGTGGATGCATGTGCTTCAGAAACTTATAAGGGAATAAATCACTTCATCTTCACAATATGGATTTTTATCATAATATCATTGGCACTCAAAAATCTTTTGAGGGTCCTTCATCTATCAACTGTTTCCCAGTCAGCTCTAATTTAGAAGATTCTTGAAATGATTACCTGGTCAACTGTAGTCTCTGCCATCTGATGCTGCCACCTGTCTGTGTTCTGTAGCACTTGTCCTACATGACCATTACAATGGCAGCACTGGCACCAGTGACTGACTGACCCCCATATCACTCCATGTGCTGCTCTTCCCCCAAGGCTACATCCTGATAATACTCAGCTTTAGCTCTTACACTCCCTGCAGCTTTTGCCCTGACGCTGCCCAGAGGTCAAGCTCAGGAAGGAGGTACCTGCATCTGCAGATGACCTGAGTTCTGCCCACTGTACACTGGACTCCTCTGTGTTCCAGTTTGGGCATTAAACAGCTTCATTCTAAAGCACTTACTGAAAGTGGATGCACACAACAAATTAATTGTACTTATTTCTATCTGGTTTTTAGTTAGGAAATGTGGGTCTGAGACTTAGACCTATGTGTTGTTCTGAGATGCAAGAGATGCCCATGTCTACCCCTTTCTGCAACTTCTCTGCCTAATTAGGTCAGCAACTAGCAAAAGACTTCCATCTCTCCCTGTGTGTTTTGAAGCACAATCTTCCATTTAAATCCCTCTTAAAGCTCTTAAGGAATTCTCTTTTTCTAAGCTTGTTTGCAAATCTACAAGTCCCCAAGCTCTATCCCTCCTCAGATCTGTGTTCTTGCCCTGTTCCACATTTTGATTTCTACATTGCCTCCATTGAGACACCAGTACTTTCCTAATCCTCATTATTTGGGAAAGTTTTCCAAGACCAATGGAACTAATTGCAGAGCACAGAGGTTGCAACCTTACCAAGTTTAATTATTTTACAAAGAGCTGATAACTTAGGGAAACCATCCCCCAAACCTCCCTAAAAAGACAGTAATCAATCATCCAAAGCATGCAAAACCAGCAGACAGCAAAGATATTTCTGAAAAGACTATCTGCAGATGAGAGACCTAGTTGACCTTGTTCTGCTCTGTTCCTGCCTGTAACTAAGAAATTCTGGTGGCAGTTGCATGCAGGCACTGCTGGAGATGCTAAGTTGATTTCAGTGAGACCTTTGATTCCTTCTCTTTGGTATCTGTTAAATATTATTGGCTTTAATCAGCTGTATAATTTAGTCTCTGTACAACTTCCATTTAATTCACGAATGTATTTCCTGTTATCTCCCCCTCCTCTTTGCCCATACTCTCATCTCAGGTTAGAAGAATACTACAGCTCGGAAATTAAGTGATGATAACGTGAGGAATACTGTTAATAGAAAATCAGACAATGTTAACATTAGATATTTCTGCAATTAACTTGACATAAACATCTTTTATAATCAGACAACAAATATTTTATTTTATGTTTATGTTAATACCATCTTATTTATAAGTCCATATTCTTTCAGTGTGATACTAAGTCTCTAGCACTTACTTTTCTTAGTTGTACTCCACTCATGGCAGGCTATAAAAAAGTCTGATGCTTCAGGAGGACCCCAGTCATGATTTGAGAATGGAGAAAAGAGTGAGCAAATGAACAAAGAAAGACAAAATGTATGGTCTGTGCATCTCTGTAAAATTTCTGCCACATCAGTCATGGCATTAGAGTATACTGCTAGAATTCTATTTGATAATAATTTGGGGCGATGATGATCATCTGCCAAAGCTTACAGAGTTGATCCAGCAGCCTGAAACTTAAAATCAGAAAGCAAAGCATGCTGTTACAATGAGAAGTATCTTTGACACTTCTCGCAGTTTTCAGTGAAAGAAACTGAGTCCCTGTAAGTGATGGTTGGGCATGGTCACACAACAGAGACTCTAATCTTCCCTAGCAGTCTGATGCCTACAAAGTTTGTCTGTATTTCCAGCTCATCTGCTGATTCCGGGCAGGGCATTTGTATTAGATCCAGTTTCTTGGAGCACAAGGACTATAAACCAATTGGACAGAAGTACAAAGAGATAGAAATCCCTCCTTTTCTAGGCAGCTAGAACCTTTCACTTGAGTTTATTTTTAGCTTTAGTTTATTTTTGTGTGCACTCAGGCACAACCATAGCAACAAAAGCACCTGGGTGAACCTTTGGGAGCCAGTCAGAGGGACAACCACATTACATGGCAGGAGGCTGTTTTATCTCCACAGGGAATTGACAACAGGCTAGACATGTCCTTGTCACTAGAAAAGCCATGACCAGAGAAGAATAAACTCAGATCTGCAGGACCCGCCCCATGTAGGCAATAAATGACTGGCAGGTCATCTTTGCAGACCTGTCTTCCTTGCCTTCTTCTTCCCTCCTCACACAATACCAAAGTGATATGTAAATAAAGCTGAACAAATTGCCTCCCACTTTGAGATCTGGTCACATGTCATGTTTTGTTTACTATTGTCCTTCAAGAAGCTGGAAAACCAGGTAGCCACAAGTGAAGCAATGAACTTTAGGACCTCAGGCTGACCTTGAGGAATGGCTTCAGAGATATTTGTTGGTCCTTCTCATTGGATCAAGGACAACATCTAGAATGCCGCACCTTTTGCTCAAAGAACAGGTAGAAGGATGGATGAAGATTCAAAGGCTCGTGAAAGAGACCCAGCCAGGCCATGCCAGCTGTAGGTGACCCTGCAGCTGGAGCTGGAGCTCAAAGTGACCTACATACATTTCCTTCCCCGGCCAACACTGACTGGTGGTGAAGGACCCAGAGCCAAGTTAGGAAACTGTCCAGTTCCTGAACTCCTCCACAAGTTCTCTGAATAAGGCAGACCCAGCTTATTACAGGTCACAGTTTGCACATCTTGAATGAGGTGCAACCCTTGGCTTTCTGACACTCACCCTAGAGACTACCACTGTTCCCTTCTTCCCCCAACATTCTGTGAAAACACAGTTCTCTCTTGCTCATGCTTCTTGGGGAAATATCTACACAAAATGTATCTAATAGTCACAGTTTATGAAGGAGTTGACTCAATGAAACAAGAAACACTTCTCAATCCTGCAAAATTTTCCATTTCGCTGCTTGTTTCATGATCATTTTAGGAAATCATGAATATTTCAAATTAAATTTGGCACATTTCCAAAGGATAGAAAGATATGTACTACACTGAATTTGTGGTTCCACGTTATCTTGAAACATAGGAGTGAAAGCTAAAACGTTTGTCACAGACATACCTTCTGTAATTTTACATACATTTCAATAAAATCCAAAGTTTCAGGATGATATCACTATACAGATTTGGGCCTATAAATGGTCCTCTCATTCAATCAGATTTAAGATCTAGGACAGTATTGTTCACAAAGAGGTATTTAATAAATAATAAATGAAGCAGGAAAAGAAAGCCATCATTATAGTCACATGGCTGGAAAGACCTCTATTGATCTTTTACTTCCCCACAAAACCACATAAATATATAATGGTGTTATTGAACCAGCTCCCAAGCAAATGAACTATGGCATTTCTCAGAGGTATCCATGCTACTACAGAACAAAACCCTAAAGATAAAATAATAAATAAAATAATAAAAAAACAAATAAAATAAAATAATAAGATAGTCTCTGTCCTACCCCAACCCGAGGGAGATTGGAATTAGTTGATTTATTTCTACTTTTTGTTACTTAAAAAAAATATGAAGAATAATAGGTTTTTCAGTGTTGGAAAAAATCTTAAAAAGAAATGATTCATCATTGGGGTTTTTTTTCCTCAATAAGCTGCTAGCTACAGTGTACAGACCCATATCAGATTGAGATAAGTCCATTTCTATTTGAAATTGTGAGACCACTGTGTACTTACCAAAGGCCATACCCAAGTGCGGGACAAAGAGTGGCTCTGGGAGAAAATACTTAGTCCAGGAGGCTGCTGTGAAGAAGGAGCAGGATGCCACTCCCTGGGACTGCCAGGACTCCGAGGATCATCACTCCAGTGTTGTCTCCTTGGTGCAGACAAGGGACAGCAGACAGCAAAGCAGGCAGGAAAAATAGTGTCCAAGAGGTTCTATAACCAAGATATGACTTAAGCAGAAGAGCCTGTAGTGAACTATAATATTTGGAAAGTGTTTTAGAATGGACAGCTATGAATGGAGATTAGATCAGTCCCCCTTGAATTGCTATCAGGAAATGGTGAACACACAATCCCTCCGGGAATGACATGAGCCACATTTCAAGTTTTACTGCTCTCTTTGCCAAAAATGAATGCCTTCTTTTAACTGATTTTTCCTCAAAATAGATATTGGACAACTTCAAATTCTATATAAGATAATTCAGGAGACCATTCTAAAAAATGGTCACAAAATCCTCAGATCTCTTCCAAAGTGAACAAATAAGGCACAGTGACATTCTTTCAGTCATGTGGAGTGCAGGAGGTGGCACCAGACTTAGCTTCTCTGTACTACATAGTAAGACAGAACTTGGTTTCCGGAAGTTTAGACGTGCAGACAAATAAACATAAACAGCAGTCATTGAGGTGAAGACAGGTATGATGTATCCTCCATTCAAATGCCCTCTGAGGACAGAGAGTGTGACTGATCTGGGAAGAAATTGTGCTGGAGAGAAAAAACAGAACAAAAGAATTAGAAGAGTCTCCAAAGACCACAGTCCTCAGAACTTCCTCTAAACTGGAGGCCTACCCACCTGCTTATACCTCTCAGTCCTTGCCTGGGGAGAAGGGCTGCTGGGGACAGTTTCTCTCATGAAGCACATCACAGTTAGTTTCCTCTAAAAAGAGAAAGAGACACATTCATCTTCTTGTAATTGCAGACAGCATGACATAAATGTGCAGATTCATAGTTCCTGCGACTGGCTTGGATGCTGGCTATCCAGAGTGTGAGCTGATGCCTCTCCAGGCTTCTGGTCACCTTGACCATCAAAACCCAAAGCAACAGTGCAGTTATTGAAGAGAACTAGTAACAGTGTGAGATTCCCAGCTTGGATCTAAGTTCTTGGCCTCATGCTTTGAACAGTGATGGAGAACTCAAATCTCCATGCTAGGGTTCATGATCACCACCCAAATTAAACCCAGAAAGAACTGGGACTTGGGAAGGGAGATCAACATAAACCCTGTCTCCCCAGCTGTGGCAACTCTTCTGAGGCACTGAGGTATGTTCTCCCTTGTAAACACTTCTTAGAACCCGTACTAAAATCATCAAGTACTACACCCACACTTGCCCCTGCTACTGAATTACAGCTATTTCCTCAAGGGCAATTGATTGTTTTTGAAAATGAACTAAAAAAATCACACTTTATTCATCTTCAAGATTCATTCTACTCTACAGAGCCTTCTATAGCACTCCTCACTGAAATGTACCAGGGTTGCATTTTTGATGTGAAGCATTACGAAGCAGTTATCAGTTACGAAGCAATTTCTATAAAATAATCTCTTAACTATGGCCCTTATAGATTGATTGAGCTAAGTGATATTCAAGGGGCTTAGAAGGAACATTCTCTTTTGTGGGCAAATAAACTGAAATGTTGAAAAGCTGATGAAGCTCTTCTTAAATTTATTTATTTATTTTTAATTTTTAGGAGGATAGAACTCGGGACCTTGTGCTTGCAAGGCAGGTGGGTATACCACTGAGCTAAATCCCAGGCCCCTGCTCATCTTAAATTGACCCATTCAATAAATAGTGAATTCAATGAATTCAATTTCATATGCATTAAATAATATGGGAGCTTGAGCTTGCATTTGTTGGAAAGTGGCAAGACCAGCATGCATAAGCACAAAAGAAACAGCACAGGGTCACAGAACCTAATCTTATGACATTAGACCTAAGGAAAGTCTGGCTGCTACATGTGGTGGAGGTTTGAAGAGATTGAGTTCTATGATTGTTCTGCAATTCTACAAGAGGAACTGGTCTCAATGGGCTAGATGCTACGGATAGAGCTTGAAAGAAAGCTCAGATATTTGTGCTCCTGGATTGACTGCCTCTCTGTCCATCCCTCTATGCTCTTGGGACACCCAGCTTAGGAGACCAAGGTCATGCTTAGTAACTGGGCCTCAGGAAAGAGGGATGGGATCCATGACCTTGTGTGTCCAGAGAGGCCAGACAGGTGACCCATGAGGTCATGCTTTGTGGAAAGAGGCTGTGTCTTCTGACCTTTAGTTTATGGAGACCATGCTGCTTAGTCCTACCAGAGCTTTTCATTTTAAAGGCAAAGTATAAGCAGAAAATCGTATGTACAATATTATGATTTTTAAGAATTACTTGCCAGTTTGTGACTTTGAATTCTCTGGTTGGGAATTTTACCGTGGTACATATCTCTGAGACTACTAAACATGTTGTTTAGCAACAGGCAACATCTTGGACTTTGAATTAGTGATAGGACTATCCCTGGACCATGATAGTGATAGGACTTGTTCTCAGAAAGTGATTGTGAATGAATAGTCTTCCTGACTTAGTCTGACCTCAGACATCTCAAGAGGCCTTTAGGGGCCAGTTACTACTGAGTTTAAGGATATTCTCAATAACTAAACTGCTGCATGACCAATCGCTAAAATGTCATTACAATGGATAGAATCCTGTAACATGAATGACCTCAAGTTAGACATTTTACTTTCCTCAAGGAGCCACATGCCTGGTCACATCATCACATCACCTTAATAACAACAGAAGAGTGATTTTTCTCTGAGTGCAAGGAACTCGGGGGAAGCCTGAGCGGTGAAATAGTTTGTCTTGCAGTTAGAAAGCCACTTGGAGAATGGTTGTCATTGAGGCACTTTGCTTTACTCAACATAACTCACTAGAGTCCCTTGTCATAAATTGTCTTTTACATATCTGTATGCCATTACATTAGTACTGGGCAAGAGAAGCAAGGACCCATACCAAAGATACCAAATTCTTTATGCTGTGATGGTCACCATCCCAACACTGCACTAGACAAAAGGCATCTGACATAAGGCTGGGACATAGAGTCACCTGGACAGACACTGGAAGACCACTGTGGGCTGAAGGCTAGGAGCCAGCTTTCCTTGTACTCTCCCCTACTCAGATCCACAGGCTCATTGGAAATGCATATGGTGCCTGATTTATATTTGGGGCAGGGGGACTGGGGAACAGGTCCATTAAAGAAAAGAATAATTGGGCCCAAGTGCTATAAGATTGGGGGAGATGTCAATTATCTCATTTAGTCCCTCTCTGCTGGAAAGTCCTATTACTACCATTTATTTATGGGCCTGGAGAGTCATAAAACCATGGAGAAGAGGAAACAGATGAATCTAAGCTATTAAAAACACACGGTAGAGCTTATGAATCTTTATCCTTTTTTTTTGAAGGAGGTCTCTAAAGCCTAAATATAGGGTAGAAGAAAACATTTTTGATTAATGTTAAAGACTGCTCTGTCTTCTTCATGTGACTTTTGATTTGCAGAGAAAACATAAATTCATCTTTCAATCCTTTTTTACTAACTTCTTGTAGTCAATGTTTTCCTATCTTTGACAGTTGTGTTATAATGGTGTAATAACAAATACTTTTCAGTAGCAGGGCCTGGGAAAGGGGAGAAAGTGAAAGAGTCATCCTTCCATGTCCATCTGTAGAATTATAGAAGAACTTTTGGACACAGACTTCAGTTTCTAGCCTATATCACCATGCAATGAGCCTTGGGAAGCCAGGTGGGAGTAGAGAAGCAGGGTATATCTCAGCTGCAGCCCCAGGATTCAGAGTAGGCTTAGCCCATGGGGGATGATAACAGCACCATCAGTTTGGAGGGGCCCCTAAATGCAAAACAGAGGAGCACAGGTGAATGGTGTGGGGAGGCTGGCTGCATAGAGGACATTTCCCAGCACAGGGCCTAGATATTAATTAAATATGTAAGAACAGAGAGGACATATGTGCATTGCCTAAACCTGCTGACTAGTGCTCCTGGCAGCAGGCCACCCATGTATCATGTGAGGGGACAGGACAGAGGGGACTCCACCTGGAGTGGTCTCCTCATAGGCCTCCCACATTTCTCTCTCCTCAAAGCCTGATCTGAACACATTCTCTCTAGGAGTGTTTTACTCATTGGCCCCTTCCTCTCGTCTGTGTTTATTCTTTGTCTCCCTGTGGGAGACTGCAATATTGATTATGCCCAAAGCAGGCCATAAGCAGTGTAGGCTGTAAAGAGTTAACACCACAATTGGCTTGTTTGAGAAGTGAGTCTAGCCGAAGCCTACTGCTGAGGTAAGAGTAACTCCCACCCAAATTCCGTTCCCATAACTAAAACTTTCTTAACTAGAAGGTCAATGTTCTAATTACAAGCATATATTTGGTTTATTCTGTTCCTAACCTGAGAATGCTTTGTCTTTTTCCTTTATGAGTTGCTTACATTAGTTTCCATAGAAACTGCACAACTGCACATCCTCACATATACTTTCACACTCACACATTGTTCACCTTTACCCCAATTGATTACCAATAAAAATTGGTGGCTTGGACTGGCCAGCACCTTTGTTGGTTGCACCAGCATTGGTCATCCTGGTGCTCCGCTGTCTCTCTTAGTTCTGTCTTTTAGTTTTTTTCCTTCAGCCCTGCATCATACACTGAGCAGGAGACTGCCTACTATAGAGGTTTCCAGTAACATTTCAGGGGTCCCCAATATCTCCCCAAAATGAACACATCCAGTAGGCATCACTTATGCTTTTGTCCCCCCTCAAAGTTAATCTGAGTCAGCGTGAGTTAGACTCTTGTGCCACTGAAGTCAAGATATACTTAGCACAAACACTATTTCCTTCATGTGGTCGTATATTCATCCAAACATAAACATTCAAAAACAATCATTCTAAATAAAGCACAGGAGAAATTAGAAGCACATTATGTTTTTCATTTCTCAACAGTATTTTATTTTACTGTTTTATTTTCCTCATGCTTTTAAAATTTATCATTGTTTTTCTACATATCAAGCTTTATCATATAAGGCTTTGTATGGCTTAAAGTACATGGAGGATTTGAAAACAGTAGTGTATATGATGGGATATGTGGAAATATTAAAGAGTACTAAGGTCCTTTTGTCGCCTAGAGGTGGGAGGAGTACTGACTTACACACTCAATAAGCCAAGGAGGGACGTTGTAACACTGGGTAGCTCCTAATAAAGTATTAGACAACATGATTGTAGGGAATAGATGTAATAAAATACTTCATCTATGAAAAGAAGGTAAGAAAGAAGAGAGTAAGAATAGAGAAAGGTTGATAAAAGTAGAAGCAAAATAGGAACTACATTGAAATCAAATGAACCCCTATCCTTCAATTAAAAGATAAGAACATTCAGACTAGATAACATAATTATATTCTGCTTACAAGAGAAACATCATAAACATAAGGACCTGAGAGGTAGGAAGGAGAAGAGTAAGATGAACTATGCAAACTCCAGACAAGAGAAAGTAGAGTGACTATTTTATTATTAGACATAAATGACTTTAAGGAAAGAAGCATTACCACCAAGGAAGAGAAATGTTGGAGATATTGCATTCATATCATCTAATGAGATTCAAAATACATAAAGTAGAAATTGACAGAAGTAAAAAGAGAATAGAAAAATGTGAAGTCATGGTGCTTTTAAAAGATGTACATACTTCACTCACAGCAACTGATAGAACACATATACAAGAATTTCTTTCTTTCTTTCTTTCTTTCTTTCTTTCTTTCTTTCTTTCTTTCTTTCTTTCTCTCTTTTTTCTTTTTTGCAGTACTAGGAATTAAATCCAGGGTCTTCCCACTGAGCTACATCATGGGCCTTTAAAATTTTTTTTTTTTAATTTCGAGACAGAATTCTACTAAGTTCCTAAATTTCCCAGGCTGAGCTCCAACTTTTAATACTCCTGCCCCAGCTTTCCAGTGTGCTGGGATTACAGACATATGCCCCCGCACCTAAAATGATCTTTTAATGCACTAAACAAATTTGACATCATGACATGTATAAAACCCTGACCTCAATAACCCTAAAATATAATTTCTTCTCAAGTTTAAGTGACAAATCAAAACTGAATTGGGACACAAAACAATCACAACAAATTATAGTGGATTGTTATAAATATTATGTCATCTGATTGGTATAGAATAATCAATAACAAATCAGATGATCTCTATGTATTGGAAAATTAGGTAATAGCTCCTAAATAACATATTGGTAAAATTATGAATCTCATTGGAAGTTAGAAAATGTTTTTAACTGAATGATATAGAAATTACTCTATGACCAAACTTGTAGGAGGAATTATTAGAAAAGGAGACAGACGAAAGACGTTTTCATTATATATTTCAAGAAATTAGAAACAATCAAAGAAAGTATAAGAAAGGAAATAATAAAAACAAGGTCAAAACTTAAAAAGAAATCAGACAATAAAGACAATTGAAAAGTCAAAGTCTGGTTCTTTGGAAAGAATAATAAAATTTACTCACTCCTAGGTAAAAGACAAAAGGCAATATTAACATAATCACAAAAGAGTATAATGAATGTATTCAACAATTTAGTTGAATTGCATAATTCTTAGAAAGTGAATCAAAATACACACACACACAGAATGAGCTCATAGTTAACTTTTTAAAAACAAAACTGTAGGCCCAATCACTTCATTAATGAGGCATTCAAAATATTAAAAGAAAAGGGCCAGGGATTTAGCTCAGTGGTGCAGCTACCTGCCTTGCAATCACAAGGTCTGGAGTTTGATCCCCAGTTAAAAAAAATATATCTATATCTATGTCTATATCTATATAGATATAGACATAGATATAGATATAGATCTCCTTTTACACAGTAATCCTCCAGAAGAACAGAGAGAACAGTTCCAGGTCTTTTAAGGAGGTCAATTCAACCACCATGACAAAGAGTACATGAACCAAAGGTCCAGGTAAAACATCTTGCTGAATAGTCAAATGTTGAAAGCTTCCCCCAAGGCCATGGAGACCATGGAGGCTCACCATCACCACTTCTAGTGCCCATCTTCCTGAAGATTCTAGCTAGCAAAACAAGACAAGAAAAAGAAAATGAGATGGGAAAGAAAAAAGCAAAACTCATTATTTACAGATGACAAGACTGCTACATAGAAAATCCGAAAGGATCTACAGGTAATATATTGGCATTAACAAATTAATTTATCAAAAGTCTTCAATTTAATAATGAAATTATTTTTCTTATACCAACAATAAGCAGAAAATGAAATTTATAAAATGATACCACTTTGCCAGCATTAAAATTATCAGACAGTAATAAATATAAATAAAAATGTGCAAGATCTTTTCACAGAAACCATAAAACATATCGAGAGAAACTAAAAGGAACTGTACAAATACAAGAATGTGTCATGTCCCCAGTGAAGGGTTTTCCTGGGGGACTGGTTGTGCTCTGTTTCTTGATCCAAGTGGTGTTTATCCAAGTGTGCTAAATTATGATAATTCAAGATACATATGTATGATTTTTGCCCTTTTATGTTAGATGTTATACTTGTATGCATTGGTTTATAGGAAGTAAGTAGAATAATCTATGTGTAAAACTAAATAAGTAAATAAATATTGGGTCAAACTACATGGAATTGTGGTTTTCATAGTTTTAAAATGGTCAGATTAGCCAGATAAGGTGATGCGTGCCTGTAATCCCATCAGTCTGGGAAGCTGAGGCAGGAGGATCAAGAGTTCAAACCCAGCCTGGGCAATTTATTCAGACCCTGAGTCCAAATTTTTAAAAATTAAAGAAGGGCTTAGAGGTAGCTCAGTGTGGAGGCCCTGGAAGCAATACCTAATACTGAAAAAAGAAGTGAAATATAGGCAGTATTTATGTAGGAAATATACGCAATATTTAAATAGATGAAATAAAGCTCTTTGTTTTACATTATTAATAAATAGTTATAAAATTATAAAGTTATATTTTCTCTTTGTGACTTTCTTTGGCCAAGTTTGGTGTTTTTGTGCTAGTAAATATGTTTCTAGACTGAAAATATAACAATAATATTGCACCAAGAGGAAAAAGTCTTGACCTGTGATCCATTAATTAGAAATACATTAAGTTGAACTTGATAGTAGTCACACGTATTTCCATCTAGTTATCATTTCTAAACTGTATGGAAGGGCACGGAAGTACATTTTAGTTTAGACCTTTCTCCTACAACTCAGCTACCATGTTGTCTGCTTGGACCAGGGCTACACAACCAACAAATGAAAACTGCCATAGGACATAGTTCTCACTGCAACATGGACCTGAAGGCTAGGCTGGTGCTTTGATTTGCAGTCCAAGAAGACTGAGAGTCATTTGTCCATAGCTCCGCCAGGATGGCATTGATCCAAGGTAATTAACACACTGTATCTTAGGCATGCTGGGATAATGTTGGAAAGGAGACATGAACGGTGGAGATGGTGTGACAAATGGGTTTGACAGTTTTGAATTTAATTCTCATCCTGCTTTGGTCCCAATGGTGACTTACTCAGAGCCTCTCCTCCTTGCGCATCCTGTTTTTGCCTCTGGCCATGTATACCTTCTTTCAGGTTTCTATCCTGTTAAGGTAAAGATTGTGAAGTGATTTTTACTTGTCTAGATTTTTTCAAAGATTGCACATATTATTTTTGATTGAGCCAGGTAGCAATAGAGGAATGAGGAGCAGATGTTGATTGTTAATTACTCATTAGCTCCAATTCCATCTGCTGGCAGCCTTCACTTACTTTTACTTAGTCTGTATTCACCTATAAAACCAATACATTTGGTTGGAAAAATAGCAACATAAAGTAGACCAAAACATCTGGACACTGAGTAAATTGACCAGATGTTTTATAAATAAAGGCCACAAAGAAAAAGAAGCAAAAGAAGAATCCAGGATGAAAATGAGCAGGACTTATTAAGAGGCTGCCCACTCATGCCTTCAACTTCCTCAGCCTGTGGGAGATGAAACTGGGTGAATCATTTTTGAAAGTGTAGAATTCAAGGGATAATAAATTTTGGAACTTGTCCCTGAGCAAAGAGAAGTGACCTTCCACTTATTAAGAGGAAATGGAAGGTTGCCTCAGACCTTTTTTTATTGTATCTAGAAATTATTTCTCAATTGCTCATAATTTTTGAATTATGTCTATATGGCTTCTCAGAGCCAAGCCAAAGTATCAGTTCTCTAAGAGAGCAAGAAGCTTTGCCAAATTGGAAATAGATTTGTTTTCCATGGAAAACAAATTGCAGGCATAAGCTTCTCCTCCCTCCTTTTCTTTTTTAAAGGTGAAATATGTATTGTTTTGTTCTATTTATTTCTTTTTCAGTACAACACACTTCACTGAACAATTTTCAGTTTGGGGACAAGCTCTAGTTTGGGAATAAGATTTTTGCTCAAATTTGGACTTTTCACTATGCAGCTTCTAACCATGGGCACCTAACTTAACCTCTTAGAGCTTCAGTTTCTACCTCTGTAAAATGGAAATAATAACTACATCAAAAAGACATTTTGAGAAATAAATGACCTGGCTAATGTAAAACACCTAGTAGGCTTCAAATTGAACCATTTGAAGGTGTCCTTTTGTGGGTCTTCCAGATTCTCTGCTTAGGTAAATTTTGTTCTCTCTGCCATCTGTGGTTTGGAGCTGGAAAGAACCAGTTGGATGTGACTATACCTTAGCTCAGACCAACTCATGAATTTTTTTTTTTTTAAAGACTGTCACTGCCGGGGATTTAGCTCAGTGGTTCCATCGCCTGCCTCACAAGTGCAAGGTCCCAAGTTTGATCCCCGGTACCAAAAAATAAAAGACTGTCACTGATTGAAGCAAAGCAAAAAGGAACAGAATGGAAAATTATGCTGCATATCTGTATGAGTCTTAATGTGATACATGTAAGTAGAAAATATTCAACATGTATTTTCACTTATTCTTTTAACAAATATTCACTGAGTGCCTGTTGTAACTGAAAATGATTTTAGGTATTGGGGACACAGACCTTAGACCCTGATTTCATAGAGCTTACATGGGGGGCAAATAATGAGCGTATTAAATAGGTAAACCATGTAGAAGATAAGTTAAAATATAACAAATCTTTTCTGCAGAAAAGAAATGGGATCAGCTGTAATATGGAATTAAACTTAATAATAATTCCCACCAGAGCTGTATTTCAAACTATATTCTTTCCTCGGAAAACTGGCCTTTCAAGGAGCTTGCCCTTCTAGTCTTGTATTTCCAGACATCAGGTTCTGGCTTTGAGTTCTATGGATTTGTGAATGATTTCTCCATAAAATGCTATAGAGAGAGAAGCTATTTCTGATAGTGGTTAAATCTTTGTAGAAATGTTTCAAGTTTCTGGGTTTTTCTTTGCTATAAAGAAAAAATTAGTTGGAAAATAAATTAATCCCACAATGCAAGGGTCTATTAAAATACCAGGATGGAATGCTCTAGAGAAGCAGCTGTGGAAGGACTCTGGAGTGCCCGGAGAAGGGATTATGTGTGCCTAAGCATTTTTCTATTAGTAGGCAAGAGCTTCAGCATTTATCCTCAACAATGACCTCATCTCCTCCTTCATATAGGCAACCACAGAAGACAGATCATGTAAAACACTTCAATTCTCACTTCAAGTCTTTTCCCCCTAAATGTGAGTACGTTTATAAACATGGGTTCTGATTCACTGCTCCCCATTGTTATTCTCCTTTTTTCATATTTGAATGTCTACTCTCCCTTTCCTTCCAAACTGTGTAGCTTCACAAATGGCAGCTTTCTTTCAAAAATGAGTATTTAATCCATATGCCCTCCACTGTGGATTAATATGTATAACACCCCAGTAAATACCCCAACTGGACAGTGCTGTCCTGCCAGACCTCACATCTTTCATACAGCTCACAAATACACGTTATCAACATTCATTACGGCTATCTCTTCAGCTCCCCCAGTCCCCTAGCTGCACTACTCTAGAATCATCACCTGGACTCTAGGCCTTCCAATCACTCAGGCTTTCTCTCTTCCCACCTTTTTTTTCCCCCCGTCTCCTTTCTCCTTTCCACATCAAACTTTTCATTTCTATCGCTGACTTCTTTTCCTCTGTATGCAAACATGTTTAAGTCTCTCCCAATTTCAAAACAAACCACCACCACCACCATCACAACCTCCATCTCTCTCACAGTTCAGCATCTCCCTCCAGGTGCTGCCCTTTTTTTCATTTTTTCTCCTCAAGCTCATCGGGAGTGTCTTTGGAACTGTCTTCACTTTCTCTTCCTTGACCATTCCAGCACTAGCTAGAATGGCTGTTCATTTTTTATTACTAAGTCTTTGTCTGGCCAATGAATGACCTCTTAACTGTGAAATACAAGGGCATCTTTGAGTACTCACATCGGGTTTTTCTAAAACAAGGCCGATGACCATATCTTGCAGCAACTGGATAGTCTTCTCTGCCAGCGCACTGCAGGTGCAAAGGTGTATGAGAGAATCCACTTGATTTCTTTCTACAAGCATCTTTTCCTTTGGCTTGTGGAGTACTTGCTCTCAGCTCTTTTTCTGCTTCTCTGGCCTCTCCCTCTTGGTGTCTTTTCCTTTTTCTTTCCTTTAAAGGTTGAATTTTCAAGAATTCTGTAGCCAGTCTTGGTTTCTTTGTCTCCTCCCTGCAGACAGGGCCTGATTCCTGGGCATTCGTGCTATATAGCTGCAAAGGGCCCCACACTGATATCAATGGTCTGTTGTCACCATCTTGAAATTCTCATTTTGAACTTGAAATTCTCATTTTCCATGTCTTTTTACTTTGCACCAGATCCCACCAATTATGTCCTGTCCTCCCAAATAGTTTCATCTATAACTGAGAATTCCATTACCACCTGCGACTAACACCCTCGGTATTGTACTAGTATAAACCTCCTCCTTGGAGGAGAATCAGAAAATTTTAACTTCTTTAAACTCCTTGCCTACCCTGGCACACATGATTTATTCCAAGCTGGTGGCTTGCTGCCCAAATGCCTCTCTCCTTTCTCTCTGCCGGCAAAGCCGGTTCCTCAGAAGCAGTCTGGTGTCAGCTTCAGCAATCAGACAAGCACTTTATTGTGCCCTGAAGTGCTGCAGTACAGAGCAAGGCTCAGACGATGTTGGCTCAGAAAATGTTTAAAATTGGTTTTACTAATCTCGCCTCGCTGGAGCTATGGGAAAATCTTTAAAATGCTTCTGTGAAATATCTGTTGAGCAAGATGGCTTCCTGGTGAATCCATCAGCATGGATTAGCTGCAAAATATGCCATCAGGTACCGGAACCTATAACAACAGCAGGAAGCCATCTGATTAGAAGGAACAGAATTCTCCAAACCTCTCCAGAGTCATGATCTTTACAAAGAAGGGTTAGTTTCAAGCCATCTTTATGACCATGCTAGTTACTGGAAACCGCCTTTTGAAATTGCTCCTGGTTATCTTGAGCATATAAGAATGTTTTGGCTCCCTTCTCCATGACAGAGGCATGTGGCTATTTCACTAGAGAGTGATTCCATATTATTAAATAAGATATGAAATAGAAGGGAATATAATGTAGCTCTGGCTTATGCCGATTCTTGCCAATCCTGAAATTTGCAATGGTGTTAAAATTTAGGATCTGGATTACCATGAAAAAATTACACTTCTTTTCTGGCATCAGAGCCAAAGGGCAATGAGGACTCATTAAAAATTGCATTATCCTGTATTGTTGGTTTCATATTTCTTTAAAAATTAATTTAAAAATGTAATGAAGGAAGACCAGCGGTAGAGTAATTATTCGCAAAATGTTATTTTTCCTCAAATAACATATTGAATCAATAAACTTACAATTTTTTAAGAAGCAATTTAGTAAAACAATTTGGATATGTTAGGCAAAAGTAATGGGCTACTGAAGAAATTTTGCTTTGTGATTCTTAGTAATTGATCTTATCTCTTTGTTTCTGGATTGTTATCCCAGAAATGAGCTCTTTGTCTAGACCTCAGATTCTACTTTTTTAAACTGTAAAAAGTCTGAAATTGTTATAATACAAAATAAATAAAAAAAAAAACAAACCTTCTCAGCTCTTCTTTAAGTCCTGGCCTGGCCTGGATATCAGCTCTGTTTCCTATCATTTCCCCACTCCAACCCATGCCCCAGAACCTTCTGCTCCCGGTACTCTGTTCACTTCCTTCCTGGTCTGTTAAGCCTGCAGGTAATTTAAAGAAGACTAAAAGGAATTTAAGTTTTATTTTCATGTAGAACCCGATAACAACCCAAGAGCAGACACCAGAGCCAGCCTGGGGGAAGAAGCTTTCCTAAAGAAAGGTGATGTTCTTGTCCCTGTGATCAAAAGATCCCGTTCCCTCTGGGTCCATATTCTTCCTTTTAATAACATGTCTCACACCCAATTACAGAATTAGGACCACTATCAAGGGAGGCAAAGATGGAGACTTTGGTACTCATTTTCAGAGCTCTCCTGACCTTATCTTCCTCCCCTAATGGGCCGTAGAAAGTAGAACACTCTTCAGATGTCTGTGAGCTCAGTATGTTCTTCAAGTAGTTGCCTATTCTCCCTAGACATGAAACATCTATAGAGCAAAGTATAAAGAGCCTGCTGGTTACTTGTGCCCTTCAGAGCTGGGTGTGGCAAAGGAACTGATGTGTACCCTGATCATGTGGAAGGCTTTCCAGGTTCTTCCAGGGAACTCTCTGTTCCAGAAAAGGGAAACCCAGGTGTTGAGAGGAGTCACTCTCTGTCACTGGAGCTCTTTCTGAAGTCTGCTATAGGTAAGAGTGACATTTAGTAGACACTTCTGGTAATGAAGACTTCTACTCAGAGTCTATAAAGGATTAGAGCAACCTCAGCTGCCCACAGTTTGGATGCCTGGAGAGAACACCTGCTGAATTTGTGTTGGCACCAGGCAGGGTCTAAACTTGACCATTCTTTGAATGCTCTTTTACATTGCGTGATGTCCTCCACCTAGAATGTCCTTCTCTATCTGGATGAGCACTAAGGACTCAGCTCCTGATGAAAGCCTTCCCAGGTCCCCAGACTGAGATAGCACCCCTGTTCTTCATCTTGATAGATGACGACCTCTTGAGTGACCACCTCTGTCAACCCTCACCAAACAGGTCATTGTCCTTGTCATGTAACAGTCTATGCCATAATTTTCTCTGTGCCTTAATAGTATGGACTTCCTGGGGCCAGGGATGTAGCTCAGTGGTGCCGTGCCTGCCTGGCGAATGCAAGGTCCTGAGTTGAATGCCCAGTACTGAAAAAATATAGTATGGGCTTCCTTTGTCCTCATAGTCTGACAAAGCAGGAAGGAAGGAAGGAAGGAACAAAGGAACATAAAACCAGAAAAATTGAAGAGAGAAAGGAAAATGTAAAGAAAGGAAGGGAAAACATAAGGAAAGGTGTATGGAACACTGGAGCGTGTTGTCTCTAGGAGTAATTTTGTGATCCAGCCTTATTGACCATAATATTGTAACCCTACCTCTGTAATTATGACACCACCACCAGATAAATGATGTAGACAGATGAACCCACAGATCTAGCAAATCAGTTTTCTTCACTGATGGTTCAATGAGATAAGCAATGATAGTTCCCAATAAACATCTATTACTTTCTCTATAGAAATTAAGACCGTGCAATAACTTTCATTAAGACCACGCAATAACTTTAACGAAACACTAATTGCGATTTTTGTTGAACTAACAATCTTTAAAGAAACAAACAGTTTAAGATTAGCTCCCAGCAAGGTAAATATTGTTTTGATTTTTCAAGAGCCATTGACTAGACAAAGCTTGATATGAACTGCTGTAGGTTCTACTTCTCCATAAAGGCTAAGTGTCAGTCATAGAACTGACCACCTCTGTGCCCAGACGGATTCTCCATAGCTCATCCACTCTGACCAGGACATCAGAAATAGTTAAACTGAGACTCTGAACTTGGGTCCTGGTATCCAGGGCACAGAAGGGAGCCCAGGGCTCATGTTGTTTCCCTACTCAGATTTCTGGCATATTGCCCTTCATATCTAGTGTCTGCCTTAGGTGTCTGGGTAACTCTAGTTTCCCAGTACACCTGGAATCCCACTCTGCCCTAGAGCCCCTTGGGTTGAGAACCTTGATAGTTTCTTACCTCTTGGGCAGCTTACTTTAGTTCTCTGGGCTCACAACTAATGACCAAGGTACTGTTTTGAGTGGACTGTGCCTAGGAACCTGAGAAGGCCGCCTGCCTGAGACAGAAAGTCATTCTCTCCAGCTTTTGTCATTCTGACTCACCCTTCAACTTGAACTGCTTTATATGCAGGGCCAGCTCAAAGTGAGCCCCACTCCTTGGGCCTTTAAGCATTTTGTGAGACTGACTACCTATCAGACCAGAAGCCAATCCTGCAATTCAGTTGGCTCTTCAAGCATGCCTGGGAGCCAAGATCTGTCTTCCTCAGTGTCCTATCTACTCAGGCCTTTTTCTGTCCATCCTGAAGCACTGCCAAGCTTCCCCAAGCCATGAGAATATCTTGGAAAGTGATGTAACAGCTTACTAGGCAGATGGTTTATCAAGATTTATAAACTAATACATTGATTACTGATGACAAGTTGGATTTACTAAGAATATATCATGTCAACTTAAATCTCTCTATGTTTCCATGGATAAAGTGGTGAAGTGTGGGCCAAACATGTTCTCTTAGTGAGAATCAAAGCTGGTTGAGTTATCAGCAGTCATTTCTGGAAAACACTGCCTGGTGGGTTGGAGTCAACATGGAAGAAGTCCCTGGTGAATATCACAGTGCTTCACCCAGGCCTGGTAACAACTGTTCTCACCACAGCAGCAGTCAGAATTCACCATCCACGTGACTGCAATGTGCCCCATTGGCTCAGAAATAAGATCTAAGGCAGTAAGGAGATTGGAAGAACCCTGCTTGGCTAAAAAAAAAGAAATAAAATAAAATCACACAAGGACAATAGGTAGAAAGACTGCTGCGAACTAGGAACAGGGCTGGGAGTATGGCTCAGTGGTAGAGCGTTTACCAAGCACCACAACCAACCAACCAACTAAACAAACTAGAGACAACAATTGAAAACTTAGTGAGATCTTAGGGCATTCGTATTTCTTCTTATGATTTTTATTATTACTTGTTTCTCTTAACATTAAAATCCTTAGTATGAGAGGTATTAAAATCAACTTGTCTCAGCATCCAGGACTGTGAGTGAAGGATGAATGTCTAAATGTATACATTTGGGACTTAAGATCACTCATCTTTGCTCTGGATTTTCACTCCAGAGGCCTCAGGCTCCCAGGTTGGTCACCTGCCCAGAGCCTCTGCACCTTGCTTGCTTTTCTAGCCTCTGCCCCGGTCTGAAAGGCATGTGCAGCAGAGCACTGTCTCTTCGCCATCCTAATTGTTTCTGGAGCTCACCAGGGACTCTTTGGTTTGCATTCTGTTAAAGGTAGAGCAGGACCATATGGCAATTCTATTTTTAATTTTGGAAGGACTCACTCTACCATGTTCCATAATGGCTATACCAATGTACACCCAAACACAGCACCAGGGCTTTGTTTCTCCACAACCTCACCAACACTTTTTACCTCTCTTGGCTTTTTGATGATAACCATCTTAACAGGTGTAAGATGATATCTCATTGTGGTTTTGATCTTCATTTCCCTGATTTTGGTGAATTTGAGCACCTTTGCAGGTGCTTGTAGACCATTTGTATGTCATCTCTGGAGAAAAGTCTATTCAGGTCCTTTGTCCATTATTTAATCCAGAAATCCCACTTTGGAAGGAAATTAAATCAGTATTCTTGAAGAGATATCTACACAGCCATGCGCATTCCAACATTATTCACCAGAGCCAAGATATGGAAACAATCCAAGTATCTGTTGATGAATGAAGGGATAAAGATAAAATTGTGGTGTGTATATATAATGGGATACAATTCAGCCATAAAAAAGATGGGAAGCCTGCCATTTACCACAGCATGGATGAACCTGGAGGACAATATACTAAATGAAACAAGCCAGACACAAAAAACAAATACTGCATAATCTTACTTATATGTTAACTATAAGAAAGTCAAATTCATAGGAACAGAGAGCAGAATTAGAATGGAGGTTGCCAGGGGTTGTGAGAAGAGGCAGTAATGGGAAGATCCTGGTCAAAGGGCACACGTTCTCAGTTATAACACGGATGGACTCTGGAGGGCGAATGGACAGCATTGTGATTAAAGTTAACAATACTTGATGTGATATCTGAATTTTGTTAAGACAATAGACTTTAAGTGTTCTTACCCACAAACAAACAAACAACCAAACAAACAGTTAAACAAAGAAAACTGGGTGAGATGATAGGTCTCCTCCTTTGTCAGTGCCCCATGAACACAGCCCTAAGAGAACTCTGCGGCTTAGTTTTCACTTAACACAGCGGTCAAGCCCTTTCCTTAGAACCCTTAGAACACTTGAACAAACAGAACAGTCTTTAAACAAAGTCAGACTGGCCTGCTCATACCCTGGCAAAGCTGCTGGCCTTCAGTGATTCATCCGCCCACTGCGAAGCCGGGAGGCTGTGATAAACAGCACCTGCCTCCAGAGGCCTGGGAGTTTTGCTGGCTCTTGCATTGTATCTCTTGCTGAAGCATGTGTGTGCCTTATGCTTGATGGCAGAGCAGATCCGCAAATGAGTCACCTGTGCGTGCCCTGAAAAAATTATACACAAAACCAGGCTTCCTAGTTGGGCAATTAACTAATTAATTGAGAGCCAAGATAAACAGTTGAGTCCAACATCTAAACTTCATTAATTACTGTTTATGGAACCCTCTGAACACCCTGTGGGGAAAGGGGCCACCTAGACAGAGAAGTTCTTAAGGCTGTGGATTGTGGTGGTTGCAGGGTACTGGGTGCCAGAGGGAAGGGTCCTGGAGCTAGAGTCAGGGCCGTGTGCTCCCTGCTCTGCCAGCTACTCATTTTGGCATTTTAAAGAAAGTTGCTTCATTTCTCTGTAAATCTAATCCAATAATGCAAAATCATTAAAATGTTTAAGACTCTCTGAATAGACCTGGGATAACCAGAAGCCAGCAGTGCATTAGGAAGCCAGCGATGTGGTAATAAGTGCTCATAGAACGTAGATGAGGATGCATTTAAACAAACATCCCATAACACCGAGTTCAATTCGAGGCTGTCTTTTAAAGTAGTTGCTCTGGAAGCCTTTGCCATTCTTCAATTCAGTGCAATAAATATTTATTGAACACCAACTGTGCTAGGCACTTCAGGGAATAAAAGGATGAAAAAAACCCTCCTTTGTAGGGAAGCTGCTGTCTAGTTGTGAAGCTGAGACACAAACAACCAACCAAGGCCCTGGAGTAAGCACTAGAAAGTGCTCAAATGGAGAGTCCAAAAGGGATGGTCAGACTGCCAAGGAAGGAGCTAAGGAACTAATTTAGCAGCAGTCACTAGGGAGGGTCATGTGAAAGAGCTGTCCTTTGATAAAAGCTCTGAAAGACAGTCATGTAGGGTTTGGACGTTTTGTGTTTGTTTTGCCAGGATGGTAATGGGAAGATATAAAAATTCATTCTAGGCAGAGAAAACAATGTGCACCAAGAAAACAAGTGAAGAAGCTCTTGAAGGCTCTCCCTGCTCCGCCGCCAATTTTCCTATACCCCATCCCCACCCTGCTGCCTCCACCCCTTGGTTGTGTTTTTCCACAGCACTGCCAGGCAGAGTGGGAGCAGAGGCGGGAGAGCTAAGGTGTAGGTGGGTTGTGGAAGCAGCAAGCGCAGGCAGGCAAAGGGTCCTGTGTGGATCATTAACTCATCCGTGGATTGTTCCATGCAGCAGACAGGTATTCAGTGCTCAATGTGTCTTTGGTCTTGTACTCATTCTTGGGGAATATAGAAAAAGTCATAAGTGGTTCCCATCTTCACAGTGCTTATAGACAGGTGGAAGTTGACAAGAAAGTGACAACAGATCCTGGAAGGACTAAGAGGCAGGAATGACTGAATCACAGCAGGACTCCCTGGCCTGGCCGAGGGAGGTTCCGGATGTCAGTACAGGCCACAGCTTTGAGTGGGCGGCAAGGACGAGAGTGCCTTGTGAGTTGTCCTGACTGCAGCTGTGGGTGATGGGAGGAAGGGGCGCTGAAACTCCACACAGACCTGAGCTTTTGGAGCCTGGCATTCTTAAGATTCACGGGCAATGTTATCATTTCTCATTGCTATTATTTTGCAGTTCTGGGTACTGAGCTGAGGGCCTCCCATAATTATGCAAGTGTTCCACCACTGAGTTCACTCTTAGGCCTCACGGTCTACATTATTAAGGAGAAACAGAAAGAGACTTATTTTCCCTTAGTAAGTATTTTATTTAAAAGCATGTTAGTAAACTGGTCCATACGCCTTGACTGACCAAAACAGAATGAGCAATCTCAAAACAGTTGGCAAGATTTTGCCCACTTCCCTGATAATCTCTTCTCAGGTATCTCTCAATATGTCTTGGGAAGCACACTGAATGACTAAATACACAGATGATTAAATGCATAAACCTCATTTTATCACTTGCAGTGGGATAGAACATCATTCCTGCCAACAGCACTGAGCCATGGCTTCCTTGGTTTCAGGATTACAGTGAACTGCAAAACTTTACAGTTTACTGCATTGGCCTTGTGTTCATTTCAAAATTTTAGTAATCAAGACAGCACGGGAAGGAGCTGTTTCAGAATTTTTCTTTCCGAAGTTTCTGCAGACATCAGTGAGGAAGGACCAATTGACATTTCACCAGCTATGGAAGAAGCTTTGTGTACAGCCTGAGTTAACAAGCTCTGTAATTTAAATTGATCTTGCTGATATCCATGCTCTGGTTACAGCTGCCCTTAGGGAGCTGCCCAGCTGGCTGCCCCTTAACCTGGCCTGCCTAAAAATAATTCCTGCATCTGAAGAGAGCAGAAAGAGAGATACCAGGGCTGTCTGCCCTTCAACTTGTTCAAGGGAACAGGGGCACTGAAGCTTCACTTCATGGAGCCAGTCAAAGCTCCCCTGGACTGGGGCTGTGGGGGATGGGAGAAAGGCTGAGCTCCATGGGGTCCTTCAGGGTGTGAGGAGCAGAACACAGTGGGGGGCGGGGGGTGGATCATGGACACTTCCCAGCTGGGGCAGGAAAGCCCTAACATCCTCAGTTGGATGGAACTCGAAGAGAAGGATACACTTAGGCAGGAAGATTCTCTCTTTTCTGACAAATCACCACAAGTTTATTATATATCCAGATACACACAGCATCTCCCAAGAGTTACTTCAAGGAATTTTCCAGTTACTCCCTCAATACTGACTTTTTTCAAAGCTTACCTGGAAACCCTTTCTGGCAAGCAGCCATTCTCCTGTCCTGAATGAAGTCAGACTCTGAACCTAAGCTATGAGTTGCAATACCACTATAGGTGGTGACACACAGCCCAGTGCTTATCTAGCTGGGGACACCTGAGCTGCCGCAAGAGATAAGGCACTGTGGTCAGTGCCAAGACATGCTATATCAAAGTTAAAACAAAACAAAAACTAAGATGGAACACAAGGAGACTGGTGATTAATTCTGGCTGAAGTTACCAGAGAAGTTTCTATGAAACAATTTCCCTTTGAAAGTGCTTTGAATGGTGGAAATTCTCTCTCTCTCCAACTCTCTTTCTCCCACCTTTATTTCCTTCCTTTCTCTCTCCGTTCCTTGAGGAGAGTGGGTTTGCAAACCCAAATGAGGTTTAGGGGCATATGTAGGTGGGAAGAAAATAGGGAGAAAACCAGAGAGGATAAGTAGTTTTTTCCCTTTTCCTTTTGGAGGTACACAATGGTTCCAGTACCGACATGAAAAGCTCCATCCCAACGTGCATAGATAACAAGGACACCGAGGAGTTAGACCTGGACAGGTCAGGAGGCTGCGCTCACAGTGAGCTCACTCTGAGCTGGGGCTGCTGCAGCCACTGGAACCCACCTTCCTTCCTCAGAGTCCCCATTTCTCGTCTGACTCAGACTCAGCTCTGTCCTTCCAAATCTCCCCAAGCTTAAGAGTCTAAGGCTGGACTGAGAGGACCAGTCACTCTGCCGCGGCAAGCCCCAGTGATTTTAGCCGGGGCCCTCTCCTCCCAGACACAGTGGGAAGGTCCCCCTCCTTGTGGAGCTCACCTGGGTTTTGGCACCACCTGCCTTGTCCACCACTGTCCACAGGGAGCTTAGAGGCTGGCTGCCTTCCTGTGGACCCTGCCATTGCATGGAAGAACAGAGATACAGCAATCTCCACTGCTTGGCAGTGAAGGTGCAGGTCTGAGATCCAGCCTTCCACAGTCAGTTCCACTTTTGCGAGACTCATATTTGGGCATTATGGAAAGGATTACCTGCGTGAACCTGGTTTTTTTTTTCCCACATGTGGAAGCAGAGCTCTGGAGCTTTGCAAAGGAGGAAGGGAGCTTTCCACAGAGTTCTCTCAGAGTCAGAGCACAGATTTGCTTTCTCGATGCTAAGACTCACTTCCACCTGTGCACTAAAAGCTCCTCTTCCTGTTTCTCTGTTGGCTCTGGGATGGTTAGGACTGTGTTCTGTGCCCAGTGATCCCCACTTAATTCTAGATGTTGGAGATTCTGTCTCCCTGACCTAGTGCTCCAGGCTTATCCTGCAGGTCAGTCCAGCAATGTCGTCTTGTGCTTTCCACATTTATGGAAGGAGGCAGGCACAGCTGGAAAAGAAGTGAACACCTCCCAGAAGCAGAACAGTGACTTGGCAGTAGTGCCAGGAGACCCACTGATCCAGGGTTTGGCTCTGCTAGGAATGCTTCCTTGGGAGACTAAACTGCTCAGGGCTTTTTAAAAAAATACATGAGTGGTTTGGGAAATTCTAGCAGTATTTGTTTCAAGAACTAGAATTGGGGGTGGAGTTGGGCAGTTGAGAAATCCTGGGACAATGTTATTAGCAACTTTGTTACCCCCTGGGGTTGGGCGAGGGTGTGAGGAGGAGCCATGGAGAGCAGCTGGCCCCCGGGGATCTTCCTGCCTCTGGGCAGTGGGACCCTGGCCCACCCTGCAATGCACAAGGGCCTAGACCCTGGTGTCTATCTGCCCTACCACACTCCACATGCAGCCTGGCTCCTTGGGACCACATACATTAGGGCACGGACAGGACCTTTTCTCCAATCTTTGGCTAATGAAGAAGATGGCATTATTGAAAGTAGGGAAGCTCAGCAGAGGAGCAGGAGAAGGCAGTGGTACATTTGCTGACAGTGTTGAATCTTAAGTATGGGCAACTCAGTGGAGATACCCTCCACCAACCTCGAAATCCACTGTGGCCTCCAGGAGCCTCCATGTCCTTATCCACAAATGAGAGTGATGATAGAACCCATCTCTTGGGTTATGATGAGGACAGAAAGAGGCAATGTGGGTAAGAAGGTTGCATGGCACTTCGCTCACTATGAGCCTTGGTAAGCACAAGCAGGAAGAAGTATGATGCAGTCTGTCCCTCCTCCTCCTCCTGCGTCTCCTGCCTCTCCACTGTCAAGCACCTCATTGGCTTTCGCACAGTGTGTGTAGCTCTGGCTGCTTCCTCCCTGTGCTGTTCCTTCTCTCTCACTTAGGCCTCTTGGCCAATTTCAGAGACTGTCTCCCAATCCCCTTCTTTCCTCCTCCAATGCTGCCAGCCATGACCTGCTGCTTTCCAGACTACCCCAGTCCTCGGTGGCTCCATTGATCACTATAGAAAGAATCAATCCAGGGAACTGGGCATCTATGGTCCTGGCTCCATGGGCTTTCCTATGAGTTCTGTCCTCATCCATACTGGACACAAGACAGACAGGACTGGCCACAGCCACAGCACAATAGGAAATTGTCTCTTCATTTCTCCAAAACGAGTCCATTCATTTACTCGTGGTATTTGAAACAGTCCAGGTGCCGGGGATTTAGCTCAGTGGTTCTGCCACGCAAGGACCCGAGTTTGATCCCTGGTCCCCCCCGACCCCAAAATGAATGAAACAGTCCAGAGCTTGAGGCCTAGATTGGACCATTGGATCATGCAACTGCCCTGTTAGGAGTTTAGGGACTGTAGTGTTTAGGGAGTAAATGTAGTCTTTACGGAGTAATGAGAAAAACAGTCCATGCATATTCAGCTCAGGGACAATATTTTCCTAGCTCTTCGGGTTTGTTGGGTCAATCTGAGAATGTGCGTGAATCACACTGCACAAGGGCCACCACCCAGGCCAGTGCCTCACACACCACAGGTGGCTGCCAAGCTTGTGCTGGGTGAGTAAAGGGAGTGCACATGCCTGTGCCAGGGGGCTCCGTGGAGCCCTCTGGGGGACCACCTGCTGTGCTGCTGGTGGAGTGTACCAATCCGCAGTCAAGGTCAGTCCTTAGAGCTGCAGTCTGCAGCTGACTGTGGAGGCAGCAGCTTCTCACCAGACCTGCCAATGGGAACATGGGGCGCACAGTTTCCAGAACTGGACACCATGCTGATCAGTGGCTGGTAGGCTTTCATGAAGAGCTCAAAGCACTTGGGAAATGGTTTTGACACGGTGCTGTCAAGGAGGGAGGGCTGCTGCTTGGCGGAGACATGACTCTAATTGCAGGGGACGGCTGGTCATCACAGGCCATCTTTCTCAGGACTCCATAGTGGCAGCCAGCTGTCCTGGCATATGCTAATTTTTCTGGCCTTCTTCATTAACCAACCACAAAGAAACAAAGTGTCCAGATGGCCAAGTTGTCTCTTGGTTGGGACATGACTGAAACAAGTTTCTGAATAGGGCTCAAGCCCAATGGAGACTGTTCCAGGGCTGGGGAACCCATGTCTTGGCTGCTAAAGGAAGAGCTGATCCTTGGGGTGCATGTTCTCCTCTCACCCCACTTTCCTCCTGCAGGAAGTCTGATGTGTCAGTCCCTAACCTTCCCAGTAAGGAGCCTGGTCTATTGGAGATATTCCACTGGCCCTGAAACAGACACCCGGACAACTTAGAACACAGAGAAACCAGCTATCCTGATGTCTCAGGCCTCCCCAAGGCCCTGTGCCTGAGACAGTGTAATGGGAGCACTGTGCTGGCCAGCTGCTCAGTTCACATGATAGCCTCCCCTGCAACTCCAACCCAGCCCAGGCTTCTTTCAGGAAGTGCCTCAGTGGCTCAAAGTGGCAGCAGATAATTGCCACCACTCCCTCATCTCTGAACTCACATGCAAAGCCCTGCACCTACAGGTCACACCTTGTGTGCTGCTGAGGGCTGGCCCTGCCTGAGCACAGGCACCATAGTTTAAGGGCAATAAGAAGGTCTCTCACCTGAAAGTGCCTTCCCCCCAGTACTGACCATGAATGGAATTCTTCTCTGCTCTGTCTCTTTGAAGAGTCAATGCCCACAGGAGGTTAGCTGGCGAGGCAACTTACCATAACCTTTTCAACTTGGTCAGAAAAGATCTAGAAGAGCCTCGCATGGGGATCTTCAAGGCTTCTCATCTGGGTGGTAGCCTTCTCAATTCCCCTCAGGACCAGCACTTCTTACCCTTAAAAATGGCATTTGCTTCTTCAAAATGCCTCAGCCTTCCTGGTGCAGGTGACGCCCTGTCTGGCAAGGGCAGCTTGTCTTGTGGAAGGTGCACTGGGGTGGCGCATTCCATGTAACTGGGCTCGAGGTCACAGGCAGGGGTGGGCTCTGGCCTGTGGTACCCCCTACTTCTCTCTCAGATGTATGTCCAGCTTGTGCCCTGAGTAGAGGACAGCAGAGCCCAGCATGGGACTCAATGGTCCCCAAACACAACTGCTGCTTCTCAGTCTTTGGCATGGTCTCATCTCTCTGTCCCTTTGCTCATGACCCTGTCACCCTGTCATGTCCCCAGGGGGGCCTTTACAGTGCCTTACAGGAAGTGAAGAAAGCAAGCAGTTCCTTAAATCAAGACCAAACCAGAAAGCTTGAGTCATCCTTCAGAACGGGGCCAGGCCACCTTGTCTGCCCACTTCATCTTACACACTTGTCTCCCGTGCCTCATGGTTTAACTGGCTCTGCAAAATGGAACTTTAAAAGTTAGATTTTTCTTCCTTTACAGACAAGTGGCTTCCTTAGGCCTAGGGCATAAAGAGTTTCCCCCACCTCTGCTTAGCCCAGATGAATGGACAGAATATGCAGGTGCCGACACCAGGAACTTGAGCTGAGGATGTCTGGAAGTGATCAAGCAAATGTGAAGAGCTACATTGTCTCTCCGTGCTCCACCTCTGCCCTATATGCCTCTGTGTAGGGTGAAATGGTGACATGCAGCAAATGGGCCCTGGTTTGGTCATCAGTGAGCAAATGAATGCGAGTGTATAAACCTGAGTGGCTGGTAACAGTTGGGCCTGGCCAGTCTGTACCTCAGGATTTGACCTCATCACTTCAGTTTGTCACCTCTTTTATTAGTTCTTACCCCCATTTAGTGTCTAGGAATTGTCCTCCTTGCACTTGGGCTGGTTATGTCAGTCATTGGTGATGACCTGTCACCAAACCAGGATACTTTCATTCTCTGACTTGCTCTGCCCTCTTGGGCAACTGGTAAAGCAACTTCCTCTTCTTTTATATTTTAAAATTCTACCTATCTTTCAAAGACAGATCCAGTTTCCATGTGTGAATTCATCTCTGCCTGCTTCATTCTAGCAATTTGTTTATGTTTCTATTACAGTATTTATTCCCGCTTAAACAGTCTAATTGGATCTCTCAGAGGGCAGACTTTATTTGCATTTCCCTCCACAGCAGGCTTGCCCTGCTTAGGATGGAGAAGCTGCCCAGTGAGCAGGCTGCTGGGTTATAGTACAGTAATCTCTGAGGAAGAGCCTGAGAAGCGCACTTTCACCCCCTCACTTCTGACAAGTTTCCAACTTCCCAGTATATGGGTATCAGCAATCAAAAAAAAAAAAAACCAACCAAAAAAACCCCCTCCGTTTTCAGTGGAAAGATGATCAGAAGTCCTGAGTTTAAAATCTTCGATCTTGTTTCTCTGATGGCAAGCATAGCTAATTTTCTTTTTTTCTCATCTTTAATTAAACCTGCAGTAAGTATGTGTGCACTGGTATTTCCTGTTACATAATAGTGATTGAGAGTCTAAACCTTTGGATAATATTGTCCTAGTATCATCTTGGATTACAAAGCTCTCCTCTCCTTTCTTCCACCAGGAATACATATTTTACTTCTCTCTTTAGATGGAAATGAATGGTAATCAATGTAAAGGAAATTATCTTTGTGATTTCAAGCTGTTTAGCTTGTCTCTGCAAGCTGAAATTATCTACAAGGAAACATCACTCACTGCTCTGTTGATAATTCCGTCTCACTCCCCCCACAAAACAAAACAAAACTTATGGGTTGTTTTCAGATATATTTTATACATCTTCCATGCAAAAATTATGCTGGTTTGATATTCAATTAGCTTCCTTAAACGGTGGTCAATTTTGCTAAAAGACTGAGTTTTTGTCTCCCAGATTGTCGAAGGTTAGAGATCCTAGAATTCTAGCAGATTGTTATTTTCAATAGCTGACTGTGCATTAGCCACCAGTAGACTGTGAAAGACTTTTGTGCAGTATTCTATTGTGGTCCATGGAACATGAGTATCTCAAAATTGTTTTTAAAGAAAAAGATTCTATAGTCAAATAAATTTTGGAAACACTAAACACTGGCTCCTCACTCTTGAACATGAATGAATAAGTGTGTCAAGTTTATATTGAAAACCGGACATTCCTCAGGAAAAGAGCTGAGTTTATTTTGTGTAATCTGGTGTTTTCCGAGCTTGGTTTGCAGAGATAATGGATTATCATCTCAGGAATCTTGTTCCTCGTAGAGCAGATGTTGGGAAATGCTGACTTCGTGAGCATTCTCTTGGAAGTTTGCAGATCTCCACGCCTCTTGTCAGGGCACAAGTCGTGTTTATTACAACAATATTGGATAATAGCTTTTGACAGATAAGCCCCCTCATCATGGGCTAATCGATTGGTTCATATTTGGCATTTTTTAAACTTCAAAAGGCCCAAGCCACAAGCAGCAGCTTCTTTCAATCTGCTTCCAATTGAAACATTCTAAACACAATCTGGCTTTCAGGTAAGAGGATGATAAAAACCTTTTTTTTTTTCCTTCAGAAATCTGTCTTTTATAAATGTTTTCAATTTTTTGGCTCCAGATAAATCAGAAATATCTCAAGAATAACTCTTTTGAGTATTTTGGGATTTTTCATCACAGTCTTTAAGAAAATGCCATGAGATCTGGTGCTCTAATTGACAGACTTGAGTTGGCTTAATTCCATCTATCCAGTCCTAAATCCAACACAGAAAAAGGGAAATTTGGGAGAGCTGAAGTATTTTGAACAACACCTGGGCATCAGAATAAGAAAGGCAGGGTAGGATTTGACTATGTGGTTGAGGCACTACAGTAGCAGGCCTTGCCGCAGTGAATGCACATCCTGGTCATGTCCACTCAGAGTGACACAGGGGTGCTGGGGAGGGTCACTCCTTCTCCACTCGTCCCCTTTTCCACTGGACAGCAAAATGGGGAATGAAGAAGAGCTTGTTTTCAGTATGCTTTTTTGTCTGGCAACTCCCTTTGTTTTATAACTTAAAATCTCTCCCATGGGGTCTTCTCTTCCCCTCAGTAAAAGTTCTTTCGAGACAGATGAGAGGCACCTGACTCTTTTACCTGTCCCCACCCTGTTACAAGCCCCTCCCCTCCCGGTGCTGGCTGGAGGGGGTATAGCTTGGCTAGCAGCTATCATGCCCCTCCCTGTCCCTTCTTTTGCTCCTCCTCACCTCCACCCCCATTGGATTGGGACTACTTGCTTCAGTGTCCTCCCTGGCTATCTAGTGGTATCTCCCCTGGCCATACAGTAGCTACTCTCCTCTACTCCATTCCAACATGGGTGCTGCTCAATTATCAGTGTGCCAGTCTTTCCCTAACTCCTGCCACTTTAGACATTACTAATGCCTTTTTGAAGGAGGCAGGGAGCACTCCCTTCTTCAAAATGATCAGGGAGGAAAGGTGGGTCCATTGTTAACATCCTCAACCCCTACAGCTAGCCTTTCAGAAGATTCCCTGGTTTTAGCCCTGCTCACTCGCTAGTTTGCTGCTATGACAACTGAGGCTGTCCTGGAGCCCTGCACCAATCGGAGCCTGTACTTGGACCAATCATAGTTCTGCTGCTGCTATGTAAGCAGCAGTCACCAGCCACTTCTTGGATTAGTCTACAAGGGCTCCCTCCAGTGTACTGATCCCCATATGCTGCATTTCAGGCCCTGTTAAATTAAAAACTCATTTTGAGAGTCCTATAAACCTTGTGATTCATGATTTATTGTTCAGTTAGTATAGGCTCCAAAAGTTCTGTAAATCTACTGAGGGTTCTTATTCTGAGTAGTGTTGGCAGAGTGGTCTCAAAAGAAAGAGCAATTAAAAAAAACAAACAAACAACAACTAAGAACTGAAATGCTCCAGAGACCAGCAACCAATAGAGATCAGCAGTGGAGACCAGCACCTGGTAGAGTTGACCTATGGTGTCAGGAAGGTAGCAGCCAGCAGTGGCAGTGACTAGCAGCTGGCTGTGTCAAGGGATGACATCCAGCATTACTTGGTGATATTAGGACTGCTAGCAAAATTTTACTCTGCTGATTCATAATTTTCATCTGAATCAAGCAAAAAGAACCCTACTCGATTGGCAACACTTTCAAGCCAGGGCATATGTGACTGATGAAGTCTTTGCATGATTGTAAGTGTAAATGTTTCCTGGAATTTCTTGTCTGCCCAGGCCTGGCCCCACCCAGAGGCTTATGAGGAAAACCCAGTCATGGCGAGGTGGCTTCCTATCCCTGCTAGAACAGTGCTTGCTAAGAGTTGCCATACATTGCTTTCTTTCTATGGGCAGGCTCCCATTCACTTCCCCTGATTCTCAGGGCACCAGGACACCCTGGCAGAGCTTCACTTAATGCCAGAGGCAGTGAGGAGAGAGGAGAGCACTCTGCCTGGTTCTCAACAAAGACAAAGGCAGATCCAGAGGCACAAGCAAACAAGTCACTTAAGGGTGTAGTAGCCCATCTTCCCCAAATTCTGGTCCCACTTCTGTCCTTCCTAACTCAGTCCTACAGTACCTTATGGCTGCAGAGCATTGGCTGGAGATGCCTGGCTGGGTGGGACTCTTGACAGCTTTCCCAGCAGGGAGATGCACACAGTGTATAACAACCTGATGTTGAACCTCAAAGCCTGTCCTCACAATGACTTTTCAAAATGATTTTAAAACATTGTTTAATCCTTTTGATGACTCACTCCATAAATATATAATAATAATCCATGAAAATAGACATTTGTAAATCACGTTTGTAATACATGTAACCTCATAGATTATATGGATTCTTTGACAGAGTTTTTTAATTTCTGAAAAACAAAGTTTGTGCCATTTCCTAAGATTCCAAATTGCTCTGCTTTTACTCATGGACCAAAGTTTGCCTCTTACCATTCTATTCCATATTTTCTATTCCTGAGTTTGTATCTTCTACAAGACTGAATTTGTGAAGATAGGAAATATCTTTTGTGAAAGACTTTATTCCAGGTGGTACACAAGGGCTGGTGCTAAGGTTTTGGTGGAATGAATGAATGGGTGCCATGTTACTGAAACAGAAGCAGGGGCTTGGGCTGGTTAGTTGGTTCTTAGCTAAAATGAGATAACATCGGCTCCAAATCAAGTTTTATGTAATGGAGTTCCTACTCTCCTGTTAGGCTCATGGCCCCTGGAGTTTCTGCCCTCAAAGAAAATATACAGATGGTTTTTCTTTACATTCTGGACAATTAATTTGCCATCTGATGTAAATTCTAATCTTATTACCTAATTTCCAAAGGTTAGGGGAAGGCTTGATCCTGGTTTCTAGAATCAGTTGAAAACATCATACTGTTCCTCTCCCTTGCTGTGCCATAGCCTTGGGCTGGGTTTAGCACTAATGGGCTGGTTCCCAAGCCTCAAGTTTCATTGCCCAGAGTGAGTGAGATACTCCGCAGAGTCTACTGGAACTCAGCTGAGGAGACTTGGGGCTCCACATTCAGGTGTCGGGGAAACTTGCACCGGGGCCTGGCTCTGCAAACCGGCTCCACAGGGCACAGAATGATTTTACAGAAGAGAAAGCCAAGGTTGAAAATAATGAGCTTGCAGATCTGAGAAGTCAGAGCCCAGGGATTTATAGGATCTGTTCTAGACAGAAGCAGAGGGAATAGGAGTAAGTTCATGTCTGTGTCACTGTGGATCAAATGATGAGAGGTGGCTTGAGGAGGCTGGGGAGCAGGTGCATCCATTTGTGAAGATCATGGAGTCCGAGGGGAGAGCAGATGAGGGTGGGGGAGAGGAAAGCAAAAGAGCTTGTGGTTGGGTTGCACACGGCTTCAAGGACTTGTGCATCATACAAGCACAATTACTTCCGTTAAGTCGAGCTCTTCTTTTCCAATGTGAGCCAGCATTGGTGATTCACTGGCTTGGGATTTCAGACTTGTACTTAACCTTTGCAGAGAAAGATGTTCTTTTCCAAGTAACTTCTTTAATTTAGAAAACATTCTGACTCAGAATCTAATTTCCCAAAAGAAAAGGAAGAAGAGATGTGTGATCTTGAAGGGCCAGGAAGGCATATGACCTTGGATGGTAGATGTTCATCCCTCTGGCTTGTAGGACATTGTCTGGGAGGGAGGGTAGTTTGCGGGAGAGTCATGAAAGGAAGGGACCACATCCCCAGTTAGGCTCTTGCCCTTGAGATGAGTTGAAGACTGATGCCACTGTTGGGGTACAGCAACAGCCTCATTTTAACAATCTACATCTCAACAACCATCTCAACAATCTACAAAGTGCCAAAGCACAGTTCATCTTGTGCCTTTCTGACTCCCTTGAGGAAAGCTGGGGCAAACTCCTCACCCAACTCGTCCAGAAGAGCAGATAGCTCCACATGCTGCTCCAGCATGCATCCCATGGTGCTCTGGAGGCTCATGGGGCTTGGGGCACTGGCACTATCTGGCAAGAATACTTGGGATACCTAAACTTTGATGTGCAAAACCCACTGCATCCCTGACTTCTGAGGGAGGTGTACACAGGAGGATAACCAAAGGCCATTTTACCCACACCTAGGCTCCTTTTAGACAGCAACACTAGCCTCAGTGGGGCTTCTCTGCTCCCCAAAGCTAAACAGAAGTGAAAAATTGAATCCCAAGTAAAAAACCTGTTCATTTGGGAAGAGAGAGCCAGCGGCAGAGAGTGGGCAGGCTCTGCCTTTCTCTTGAGTAGGGAAGAACCAGCCTAGTGCACCCACAGGAAATCTTTTCAAACCAGGGCTCCACCCAGTGGCAGATGAGACTTAGCCAGTGGCCTGGAAACCAGATCTCTCAGCTTAGTGTCAGTGCCAGGCAGGGGCTGTGGCTTCTCTGTGTGTGTGTATATTTTTTTGTCTTCCAGTTGTGAGCTTTCTGAGTGTGAGCATGTTCTCTGTCCTAACACACTATGTGACACAGAGCAGGCTCAGAAGAGATTTCTCCATATGCAAAGCAGATAGGGCTCAGGGTCCACTCTGCTCAGTTGAGCTGAGGTTTTACAAGTCCATGATTTCTTCCCATTATTCTTCTCTGCCATAGGACATCTGTGCAGAATGGGCAGAAATATGTCCAAAAGGAGCCCAATTGGGATCCATGATCTTGGGAGCCCAAGAATTCTAACATTCTTGTGTGTGCTTTTCCTGGAGAGCAGCTTCATGGTTTCAACAGATTCACAAAGGGGTTTCTGACCTAAATGAGAGTAAAGAACCACCCTCTCAGGAGATGCCTTGACATCTCCCCATAATATGCACCATTTGTCACAGGCACTGGGAATTAGTTTTCCTTTCTCTTCCCTGAAAGCAAGGAACCAAAGGGGAAGAATCCTGATAGTCCTCCATGAAGCACCCCATGTTCAATCTTCACCTTTGGAAGGTGTCCTGATAGTAGTTTCAATTTTGAAAAAGAATCAATCCACATAGAAGCATATTTGCTCTAGTTGGAGACAAAAAGGAAAAGGAAAATCACGTTCATCCCCAAAATATCTGTCCAATGAAAATTGGAGGGAGATGTCATGAGAATGATGAAGACAGATTCTTCCAGACACTAAAATCCACTAATAACAAATTATCTTCAAAGACTGAAACTTCAAAGTAGATTCATGGGCTCTATTACATCATCAATCTGAGCTGGAAAAAAAAAGCAGCTAACAGTGTCATAATTATGCCCAACAAGACTAGTTTTTGAAATTTCCCCTATAAGTTTGGATTTGGCTCCAAAGTCCTTTGTAGTCATCTACTCCCAGCGGATAAGTTGAAGCTGCCTATCTAACCAGGGCCCTGGGCAGGACCTGCCTGGCAAGGTGGCTGGATCAGCCAGGCTGGTGACAAAACCAAGCTTTCAAATGAGGTGTGAGCCGTGCTTGGTTCCTTGGGTGCGTATCCCACCCATGCTCTCTGGGAAGCACCCTGGAAAAGTGCAAACTCCAGGCAGAGACCTAGGGCCTGTGTAGTTATTTCTTCTTTGTAAGAGTAATTTTCCCCCACAGCTGCAATACCAGCAAGCCTACACATGCTCCACACGTGGAGTCCTAGCGGTACTGACCTGGCTGTGTGAGGTGTCCTTTACACTTGCAGGCTTATCAGGGAGCAGCCCATAGAGGGTAAGGACAAAGCAGTGTAGCCAATGGGCCCTTGTGTGAATCTATCCAACACAGGGGACCCAGTGGGTGTGTGACAACCAGAGGCCACACACCCAGGCCTTGGCATATAGGAGTGGTGAGAGCAAAGGTTTAGGTGGCAGCCAGAGTCCAAATGAGCTGGGCTGGGCTGAGAGCGCTCATACCCAGCTGCACTCCCAGGAAACTTCCTCCCCACACCCACTTGCTCCCTTTCCATACCCACCTGCCCTCTCCAGTCCCTTGTTGCTAGGAGCCTACTCAGGCAGGGAAATAGATGGCACCTAATCATACCAGTCCTTTGCCCTGTGCCAGTGGCTGTGTACCCAGGTGTGTAAACATGGGTGAGAGGTAGTCAGTGATCAGACTTGAAGTTGGAGCTGTAATGGAAGCAATATAAGATATTTATAAGCAACTTGGTACTTCTTTTCACTGAGCGTGTATGCTTCTTTCCAGCTCAAGGCTGCACGGAGTCTAAGACCCAGGCCCCTTCCTTTGGCCTCCAGTGTCCTGCCCTGCTGGCCTTTCCTCTGTGTCCTCAGCTGCTCTCACATACCCACCTGTCCCCTACATGCCACCTATGTGCTCCTAAAAGTCAAGTTCATTCCTGCCTGACCATATTGGCCCTTGCTCTCCTCTCTGCTTGGATTTTGGTGTCTTCACATTTTCCCTGAGTTGCTTTCCTCTCTAAGATACTCTTTTCTCACAGGATCTTCTTGGCTCCTGTCTGCACCCTGTCACCCCTGGTCATTCCATCAATTCATACTTCCTCAGTAACAGTCATCACTCATCATTACCATATATTAACTTGTTTGATTTTATTTTCTTCCACCCCCTTGAGACCCTTGGTGACACTGGAGCTCATTTCCAAATGAATGTGAACCTAGTCTGAGTATTTTCTATGTTACTGCTTGGCCCCACTGCTCAGAGCAGGGCCGGGCTCCTCCCAGGTAGCCAGTGAATGTGTGCTGTGTGAAGAAACCATAGGCAACACCCTTTGTCATCAGTGGAGCAACCTAGGCTTGGGGGACTTACACCATTTACCCAAAGGTGTGGAGCTGTGCAATAACATGCTGCTGGAGCTCACAAGAAGGACACTCAGTAACTAGAGGTTGTGGTGACTGGCAGAATACCTTCATGTGGCAGACCTAGGCATCAGGAGAATCTAATTCATTAAGGACCTGGATTTAGACAAGTGCTCATCACTTGTCAACCTGCAGCTTCAGAGCCAGTGACCCATCAGGGAAGCTTGACATTTAGGGATTGCATAGCCAAGGCGGACAGTACTGGCTTGAAGTCTAACCTGCTGTCCCATGGTGAAGCCACAATGGGAAACCTTATGTGCTCTCTGGCCTGGATTTAGTGGCTCCAGGTAAAGTTAGCCACCAGGGTACAAAGCATGAAGTGAAAATTCCAGGTAGCCCTCGAACTTCAGGAAGTTGGGTAGCATGTTGTATGTCTTTGGCTGGCTTAGTGGCCCTCTACTTCTCCCCATGTGAAAGGGCATTCATGATCAGTAAAGTTCCCAACTTTGTCTCCTCTTTGCCACTTAGGCCTTGGCACAACACATAGAAGAGGCATTATGTATTCAAACTTTCCTCTCAGGAAATAGTTTGCTGTTTAAGACACAAGTAAAATTAGAACTAAATAGTATCATGCATCTGCTATTGCAAGAGTATAGCTATATAATGTCATCTAAAGAGCCAATGGAGAGAAGAAAGAAACATCATTCTAATGAGTCTTGTTTGATCCTCCAGCCGCATCCAATAGTTCCTGGGTGTAAACACCCTTGTTGCTGGGGTAAGTCTCCAAAATAGTAAGCAGGCACAAGGTCTCCTCTGTTTGGTAACAGTCCTAGATCTGTCAGCCCAGCCGCCAACCCTAATTTGTAAAGCCTCCTCTCCAGAGATTGCACAATTGCACTCATTTTCTGTCCACTGTAGGCTGCTAACGGCTGCTAGTGCGTCAGCTGCAAGTGACTCAGCATCTCTTCCTTCTTGAGTCTGCTGGAGGAAATGATGTCCCCTTCGTCAACGTGTCCCTCTGGCCCCTGCACAGAACTCATGGCCCTCTGTGTTATGTAAGCAACTGCCTTGAAAGAGCCTACTCTCTCCTGTGTCAACTCCTAGGAGCAGCAGAAGAAATATTCTGAGCTTGCTATATTTTCCTGTTTTTCTTTCCCTTCACTTCAGAATATTTGTGCTTGGATTCTAGCTAGTGAACTTTCTTCTTGTATAAGACATGATTCTGCTGACTGTGTTTCATAGACTCTGAGAGCTAAAAGCACAGGAGAAGAGACTGGTGAGGAGGGAAGATGGCTGGGTTGGTGAGCCAGGTGCTGGCTCACAGCCAGGTATACAGTTGGTCCCAGCAGCGATGGAAATGAGCAGTAAGTGAACGCCGGCAAGCCTGGGTGGAGCCTCACTGTGAGATGGCACTTTTGGCAATGCAGATGTGCTCCTCTCAAAGACAATTCAGTACTGCATACACAAAAATAAACTGGCAAAGGTCAGTCACAGGGCTTTATATGCCACAAGAGGTTTCTCTTGATAGAAGGTATTCCCTAGAGCAGGTCCCTTTCAATCACATCAAACATCTCTTGATGTATGATTCAAAGACACATTTCCTGGGACTCACAGGGGAGAGGAAATGGCCACAGAGGAACCTGGATGAGGGAGACCAAGGGAGGAGGTTCAATGTTGGCTTCCAGAACCAGACAGCAGGAAGGAGGAAGAGAAGCCACAAGCCCTATCCATCCTGGGTGTGCAGAGTCAGCACTGCAAACACAGAGTTGAGCCAGCCAAGTGCGGACAGAGTCAAAGGTAAACCCTCTGGCCAAGTTGGAGATCTTGGACAGGCTGCCCCAGAACCAGCAAGGACTCCTGCTCCTCTTTGTCCACAGGGAGCTTCCCAATGTCAGATGACTGTCCACACATTCTGTGTTCTCAACTTTCTGCCTCTGAAGGCACAGTTCAGATGTACAGGTATTAGTTCTTTTGTTGGGGGTAACTTTGAAATATAGAACCATATCTCTAGGTTCTAGTACAGAGGTCTCCCTCTCCTCCCTCCATGTCAGGACAACACCATTGGTGCTGCCACACGGATGCCCTCCTTTATGAGTCTACACACTCCTGGTGACCCTGGCACCGACCCTAACCTCATTCCTTTTCTCCTACTCAAGAAATATTAGAGCAATTACTTTCAATTAAAGTACTCAGCTGCTTTAATACTTTCATAATAGTGACAAATGATGCATACAACATTCCCATGGGTGCATCACGGAAGCTAAGAACTGCTCTTCTGGAAAAAAACAAAAACAAATGAAGTGCAGAGACATCTTGTGACTAGCAGAGTAGGTTCCAAAATCCTGGCACACTGACTCCCAAGCCTCATGCACAGTACATGAGACCGGTATGTGCAAATGGGAAGTGTGGTGTAGGGCCAGTCTGCAGGCTCCCTCCTCTGATGCCTGTGCACACCAAGAGGTCATTTCTCTGCTTCCTTCTTGCTTGCTTCTTCTCTCTCAGGTGCTACCTACCCTAATCCTCCTCACACTATACCTTGGTCCACCTCCTTTCCTGGCCTGAGCAGCTCTTGTCACTCTTCCTCCAGCTTCAAGGCTGTGCACAGACCCAGCACTTCCTCCCCTCCCAGGTCTGTTCCCTCTGCCGTTTAACCTCACCTGTGACCCTGTGTCTCCACTACTTCCCAAAGGCTTTACAAGGCCCTGTTCTGAGGTATGGTCATGTCCTCCCATTAGGATACACAACCCAAATGGGCAGGAATTGTACCTCATACCACTGCTTGATTTATTTAATTATTTGTTATGTAATTAAAATTTTACAGTGGATATTTTTAGATAGCTTACAAAAATGAATATAATCTGAGAAGATACAATTAGCAGTCAAGTTAGGGATCCATGCATCTTTAAGAATTTCTCTTTTTTTGGAGGGGGAGGTTTCTCAATCTAGTAAGGCCTTTGTACTTAGCTATATCACCAGCTCTCTTTTATTTTTTTATTTTTAGATACAATCTCATGGAGTCACTAAGTTGCCCAAACTGGGCTCAAACTATATATATATATATATATAATGTATATTTTTTATAGATGTGAAAGTTGAGACAGAGATGAAGGTAACTCAACCAAGTTCACTAGCTGGTACCTGTGGAGTTGATGCCAACACCCAGCATTCCTGGTTGGAGAGTTTATTCCCAATCTGTAGGAAGAACAAACTCTCTATAAAGAGGAAGCAGCATGAAGAGTAAGCACAGGCTGGAGCTCTGTGTGGTGTGTGGAGGGGCATCAGCCATCCAGGAGAGTTGTTTAGCCACTGGGAGAGGGGCTCATGCAGACCTCATGTCTTTCCAAGGTTAAATTGTCTACATGGGAGCTTAGTGAACCTACAGAGGACAGATTTATGGAACAAAGAGAAACTGAGATAGGCTGGTAGAGGCTGAGGTATCTGGCACAGTTACAATTTAGGGCCACTTCAGTTCTGGGGCATTTATTATTCTAAGTCTATAGCCAATGTCACTGTTAGTGTTTGCCTTCAACTAGCACATGGTGTGACAATTTTAGAACATAAAAAGCAATAAGAAGCCAATTAAGAGCTCAGTTCTCATCTGGTCTCAATGAGAGTGGGAAGTAGGGAGTATGGAGTGGATGGAGGACCTGTCTACCTGAGGCTGTGTGGTAAACATTATTGGTGGCACTATGGAAGAGATGGGTTTCCACTGACATCCAAAGGAAAATATGACTACCAGTGTGAGGGACAAAGTATTTTATATTTTGTTTGCAAACATTGCTTTTCTTGGACATTCTCTCCACATCTTCTAAGCATGCCTGTGAGCAAACTGAGCTACCATGGGTAGCTCTTTAACTCCTTGTGCCCCAGAAAGAGGCTGTGCAGTTGGTAGTTGTGGACGCAGTATCCCAGAGCAGCTCCAGCCTTGCGACCATTCCCACATCTTGTTGGCCCATAGAGAAATTGACCTTCTATTGTCTGTTATGGTTTAGATCTAGAATGTCTCCCCAAACCCTCATGTGTTCAGAGGCAGGACTTTTGGCAGGTAGTAGAATTATGGAGGTGCTATAGCTGACTTACTGTTAGGAGTTGGATTCTGGTCAGAGGCAGGTGTGTGACCTGAAAGAGTCTATCTGCATCCTCAACTCTCTCTGCTTCCTAGCTGTCATTATGTGAGCAGCTTTTCCTCTGCCATAGTCCTCTGCCATGCTATTTCTTCCATAGAGCCAGCCAGCCAACCATGGACTGAAATATGGGTCAAAATAAATCTCTCTTCCTTTAAGTTGTGAGTATCAGGTATTGTGTTTCAAGAATGAGAAAGTGATCAAGACAAATTTTAGTACCAGGAATGGGGTCTTAACTGAATTTATCTGACCATATGACTCAAAAGCATTTGGAATTGGTTCATGGGAAAAGTTTAGAAAGATTTGGAGGTGCAGAATAGAGAAGCCCTAGAATGCTATAAGCCAAGCTTGATGGGAGATTCTGGTCAGAGCTCAGATGACCAAAATGCTAAATAGAAATACAAATGGTAAAGAGTAGGCTCAGGAGGTTTCAGTTGGGAACAAGGACTCCACTGGTAGTTGGATGCTGGGCTATGTGTGTTATGCTCCGGCAGAACATTTCTTTACATTTTGTTCATGTCCTGAGATTTTGCAGGAGAATGAAATTGAGGACAGTCAACTAATTAATCTGGTGGAAGAAATTTCAAGGTAGCAAGGTTTGTACTGTAAATCAGGAGCAAAAAGCTCATTTGAAAAGTTTTCAGTTTCCCTAGATAGGAAGCACCTATAAATTTGAAGCAGTAGAGGAGAGCTTGGTTACTGAAAAGATTAGCATTCAAAAGAAGCCAAGTACTTTGCATCAGGACAATAGGAAAAATGCCTTCAGGGACTCTCAGTAATCAAGAACACACTCTTTACAGAGTTAATGGTGCAAAAATGAGAGATTTTGTTTTGAGAAGAGAGCCTCACACCATCCTGCTTTAGAAAGGCCACCTAGGGAATTGTTTCCCTGGGATTCAGTTCACAGTGCTCAGGCATCCAGGCACTTAGAGGCCTCTGCAACCATGGTTCATGGTTGCCTCCAACTGCTCAAGCTGGTGGCATACCTTGGTGTTAGCTATGTGGTGCTGTATTTTCAGGTATGCATAATGCAAGATGTCTGGGATCGGGGAAGCTTCCATTCAGATTTCAGAAGAAGGCCAGGAAGTATGCTCCTGAGGGGGCAGTGCTGAAGCTGTGAGAATAAAGCCAAAAGTGCAAGGGAGAATTTAGAAAGTTAGAGATGCCAGTAACATGGAACATCTGGTAAGAAAATCTGTAGGCAGTGAGCAAAGCTACCCCCAAGAGACAGGTCATGGGGCCTATAAATGACAGTGCTGTAAGGGTGGAGCTGCCTAATCTCTTTGTAGTTCACCTCTAGTCACAACTTGCCCTAGGTACTGGACATGGAACTACAGGATTTAATGTTTACCTTGGTGGGTTTCAATCTTGCCTTGGTCCCATTTCTTTCTATTCCCATGCTCCTTCCTTTTGGAATGGGAATAAATATTTATCCTGTGCCATTGTATGTCAACTGTGTTTAACGTTTTGTTTGATTTTTACAGGGGCTCACAGCTAAGAGTTTGTCTTGAGTCTCAAGGAGATATTGGTCTTGGACTTTTCAGCAATGCTGGATGGTTAAAACTTTGGTGACTCTTAAAGATCGACTAAATGCGCTTTGCATAAATAGGATATATATGAGTCTTTTAGAGGATGGGGAAGAATGTTATGGTGTTAGATGGAGAATCTCCACACAAAGCCTCAGGTTTCAGAGGTGAAGATTTTGAAAGGTAATTGGGTCATGAAGGCACTATAGCTGGCTTGCTATTAGGAGATAGGGTCTGGTTGGAGGTGGGTCACTAGGGGCATGACCAGGAAGGGAATATCTCCCTCCCCAGTTCGTTCTTTGTTTGTTTGTTCCTTCCTTCCTTCCTCTCTCTCTCTCTCTCCCTTTCTTTCTTTCTCTCTTTCTTTCCTTTTTTCTGTGTTTCCTGATCACCATGATGTGAGCATCTTTGCCTCTGCTTTGCCCCTCTGCCATGCCATTTCTGCTTTCGAGCCTGCTGACAATGGACTGTAATCATGAGGCAAAATAATCCTCTCCTCCTTTATGTTATGGTATTGGGTATTGTGTCCCAACAGTAAGAAAGTGACTAAGACATTGTTCATGGGACCACAAGGATCATTGTAAAAAAGTTCCTCAAAAAGCTCACAAGCTTTTTGGGAAAAGAATGGCATTTTAAAATACTCAATACATTTTTTAAAAAAAGCTAGAGTAATAGTGAAATTTATTCAGAGTAGTCTATTGTTAGAAGCTGAATTGGGTGGCATGAGCCTCAGTGCACTGGGAATTCTGAGTGCCAGGAGATAGCACAGGTGAAAGTCACTGGAAATGCTCATGACATTTCCAGCTGGGCCAGAGACAGACTGACTTGTGCTATATTTCTAGCCCTGGTCCTAACGTGTGACGTTGGAGATTTTTTTGACCTTTGTATGACTCAGTCTCTTTGCAAATCAAGGTTTAATGACAGCTTCCAAAGTTATGGCAGAGGGCAAAATGTACTTAGAAAACATTACAGGACAGGAAACTGAAGTCCATGTAGGATCAGCTCCTAGAGATGATGCTGCACTGGGGAAGCTTTATTTTTAGGCTTTCTCAACTTTCTTAATTTATTTCAGGGGCTTTAGGGAAAGAGCACGGATTTTCCCAAGGGCTGAAATAGGCTCCAAAGCATGAGTCATTGCTTGATCCATGTGATCACCTCTCGCTGATTGTTCTGCTAAATGCTCCACTGGGCCTTTCTGTGCTTCCTGGAAAAGTTCACAGTGGTAGAGTGGACGATACATTAGGCCCTCTTTCAGGAAGACTGCTGAGTAAGAAAAGCCAGGGGTGTCCCATGGCACTGGATTCTCTAGGGGACTGCTGGGCCCTGGAAGAAGTCCCATGTGGCTCAGTGAGGAGTATAGTTTAATAATTTTTTAAGCTAAGGAATCATTGTCATGTACCTCCTTTCTAATCATTTATCTATATTGAAATGTCCTGGTACTGTATTTTCATCAGATCTTAAATTCCTGGAACCCAATTTTATTCCCTTCTTTATACATTGGTTAGCATTGCCATCATTCTGTTCCCAAAGCAGAGTGCCCTTTTGAACAGACAAATGTTTACCCAAATTCCAGTGGTCTTGCACACTACCACCTCCCTATGAGCCACATGATGGCCAAGCAGACATGTGGGTGAGAAAGAAGGATCTCTTCCACACCCCAACTCTGGATGCAGAAAAGGCTTTTGGGAGACTTGGACAGAATTTTACCATTCTCATTCATCAGAGATGGTTACTTTCAGCTTTTCTTGGAGTGTTCTTCACCCCAGTCTATCCAATTTCTGGGGCTGTGGGACTGAAATGGAATCTGGTGGTACAGCCTGCTGTCCCACCTAGTGCTCACTCATGTGCAGCAACAGAGGAGCTGTGGAATTGGGCAGATTCTGTAGCCCAGCAGGGCTGTAAATGTAGCAATGAAATGGTGGTTCCAACCCGATTAATAGCTGTTCCCACTGATGCTTCTCATTTAGTCCCTATTAATACAGTATGAATTTTTCATTGACTCAAGTGACCACAGACTTTTATTCCTAGATTTTTATACCGTGGAGAAAAGCCAGAGCACTTCAACTGAAAAACAAATCAAGAAGCCACAGTGCAAACACAACAAATAGCATGAAGCCCTTCACAGTTTGTTTTTTTATTCAGAATACTGTTGGTTTATTTGTGCTTACTGAAATGCACGTTGTCTTTCTTAGACCATTTCTGAATTTTCCCATTTGGATAAATTGATGGCTAGTATGGGTCAATAGCTGCATAATTTGTTACTTAAGAAAAATGGGTATAAAGATATTTAGATTTTTACAGTAGTCTACATTTCTTTCTTGATGATTTTGTATACTCTTTTTTTTGTTTTTTTGGCAACACTGGAGATTAAACCCACGGCCTTCACTTGAGCTACATTCCCAGCCACTTCTGAATTTTTTAATTTCGAGACATAGACTTACTAAGTTGGTAAGTTCCCTGGGTGGGATTTGAAATGGTGATCCCATACCTCCCTTGTTGGTATTGTTTAGTAATTTTTTAAAGCTAAGGAATTATTGTCATATACCTCTTTTCCAATCATGTATCTATATTAAAATGTCCTGGTCCTATATTTCCATCAAATCTCAAATTCTTAGACCCCAATTGCATTCTCTTCTTTAGGCATTGGTTGGCATTGCCATCATTCTGTCCCAAAAGTAGAGTGCCTTTTGAATAGACAAATGTGCCAGGGACCTCACAATACAACCACCTCCCTATGAACTACATGACTACAAGAGCTTCTTTTTGAAATCTGTCATCTTGATTTACCAGTTATCAAAAATTTTTTTTATGGTACCAGAAAAAAAAAATCTAAATTTGTTTAGTTCAATCCCTGGTACCCTCTCCCCCACAAAATTTCTTTTTAAATGGTCTCCTCTGCTTTACTGGGAGCCACAATTTCACATAAGTAAAAGGCAGGGGAAGAGTTTTTTCAAATACATGTCCACTAGCAATTAAAATTAAGGCCAAAATATTGAGTATAACAAAAATACAGAATCAGCATCAAGATGGCCAGCACCAGCTCATAGCCCATTTATTTTAAGCAGGAAGTCAGTATAAGAAAATTTTAATACTGAGACCAGTCCATGCTGTAAGCCATTGTGGTGGGCCTGGATTCATCTCTCTTGACATTGTAATCGTTTTGAAAATAAGTATCATATATACAAGGCATGGCCTACTGTATTAGTCAGATTTCCCATTGCTCAGACATAATACCTGATATCCACAACTTTCAGAAGAGGTTTAACTTGGCTCATGGTTTTGAGAGGATTCAATCCATGGCTGGCTAGCTCCAAGGCAGAAGCATCATGGTGGAAGCACTTGGTGGGGTAAAGATGTGGAGTTCACTGCTCTGGAAAGCAGAGCAGGGGAACAACACCAGAGAGGAAGGGGGAAAGAACACTTACAGAACTCAAGGCTACCCCTCTGTGACCCTTCCAAACACACCCAGAAGAGTGTTCTTTATTAATCCCCTGAGTATTTCTTAAGCCCAATTTGTCACAATTAGGGCTAACTGTCACTCCCCTCTGTTCATTTATTTCTTAAAACTAATTTTGTGGGTTGTAACCATTGGTTTAGCTCCCACATTGCAGTATTCTTACCTTGTAGTAGTACTCTTAGCTTTCTCTGTCTCCCCCCAACCCCTTTGGCTTTTTTAGGCTTTGCCTTTCTCTCTTCTTTCTTCAATGCCAACACAGTTCTGGAGAGTTCAGCTTCACAGAAATCTATCTTTGTTCATTTCTGTTTTCTTTCTCTTATACCTATGTAGGTAGGAGTTTAAAATGTATCACTGTATACACATCCTCATGCAAAACTCATGAGAACATGAGGTCAAGTTGAATTGCTCATGAGACCAGGATTCAGTGACATGATATACTGCCTGTGGCATCCTGTTATTTATTTCCCATGTGCCTATATCTTCCTGGGTAAATTGTAAATTTCTGAAGTCTGCGGCTTATTAACACGTACAACCCTAGTGCCACACTGTATGCAGCCCTCAATATGTCTTTATTGAATGGATAACCTTCCCCCATAGCTATAATTATTCCTTTCAAATTCACATTTTAATACCAGTTTCAAGACCTACTTTGTGGGTACTTTTCAATTCCTACCGTTGCCAATTTCTCTCCCTTTGAAATAGTGATAAACCAATGTCTCCCCTGGAAGTATTCTGTGGAAAACTGCTGTGGGCTGTAGGCTATGGTCAGGCAGCAATCTGCATGGTGTGGATGCTGCAGGTCTACCTGGTACCTCTCTTACCCCTCTTCAGAGTCCCCCAGCTTTCACATCCCTTTTCCACTGTGAACACCTACTTCCTTCTCTTCATTTGAGAAAGCAGAGTCATTTCAGATAGATGTTTCAGGCTTATAGCTATGATTCATTGGCAGCCTTCCCATGACTTCATTTCACTGTAATTATACTTTAATTTTTCATCAGAGTAACACAAAAACAGCTTAACAAGTAAAATGGCTTTTTATAATGGAGTTTATGATACCAGAGAAGTCCCTTCCCCACATTTTTTTCCAAGTTCCCACCCCTAGATGGCATCACTTTGAACTCTCTGGGCTGTTTCTTCTGGTTTGACCTTGTTATTTCAAAATAACACTGTTTTAGCCAACAGTGGTGGCACACTCCTATAATCCCAGCACTCTGGAGGCTGAGGTAAGAGGATCATTGTGAGTTTGAGGCCAGCCTGGGCTACATAGTGAGTTCAAGACCAGCCTGAACTACATAGTCAGACACTGTTTTAAAAACAACAACACAGGCTGGGGATTTAGTTCAGTGGCTCAGGGCCTGCCTCACATGCACAAGATCCTGAGTTCCGTCCTTGGTACCGGAAACAACAACAAAAGCAACAAACAAACAAAAGCAAAATAACATTGTTTTAGTCCATTCAGGCTGCTACAATAAGATGCCATAGGCTAGGTAGCTTACCCAACAGAAATTTATTGCTTACTTTTCTGGAGACTGGAAATGTCTGATCAAGGCACTGGCCAGTTGGATGCTGGTTAGGGCTATGTCCTCCTAAAGAGCTGGTCTTCACAGTCCAATGCACACAGTGGAAAGGATGAGGGAGCATTCTGAACCTTCATAAAACAACATGGTTTCTTTTTTTAATGAAATTAACTGTTAATTATTGTCTCTTTGTTGCTTTTCTGTGTTATGCCAAATTAACCCCCAAATTTCCCACAAATATATAAATTTCCTCTCAAAGTATTCAAGTGATCATTGATAAATTTTCTTTTTCTTTTATTCATTAATTTGCTATTATTGCTGTTAATATTATTTTTTCCCATTAAGTTTATTGGTACATTTTAGGTATAAAATACAGTTACATTCATCATTGGGATCTTGTACCATTATATGAGTAACTTGGTTCTTATTTTTTTTCCCCATTCCCATGCCCTCCCTTTAACCCCTCCACACTTCCCTATTTGCAAAGACTTTGTTTCCATTTTTTTCCTTTTCTCATATTTTTTCTTTTCTTTTTTTCCCCTTTTTTCCTTTCCCCTACCCCTCCCACTTCCCCTGCTCCTTTAGACCTTTCTTCCTCTTACACAATATCAATTATACATTTTTTAAATTACAATATCAATATCTAGGAGACATTACCACAGATTTTACAGAATTTAAAAGGATATAGAAAGC
>NW_004624775.1:17208685-17243529 GCF_000247695.1 Heterocephalus glaber | reverse complement strand
GCTATTCCCCTGCTGGGTATCTTCCCAAAGTATTAAAAGAATCATACCACAGTGATATATGTGCACCCATGTTCATAGCGGCACAGTTTGTAACAGCTAAAACTTGGAAACAGCCCAAATGCCCATCAACTGGAGACTGGATAAAGAAAATGTGTTTTTTAAAATAAAGTGGAGTACTACTCAGCCATAAAAAATGAGTAATTAGAGACATTTATAGCTAAATGGATGTACATTGAGGTGATACTCTTATGTGAAATAAATAGGACACACATGTGTAAATACTGAATAGTTTCTCTAGTGTGAGAAACTGAAGGTGTAAATAAGGACTAAAAGGTATTATAGACAATGTGAAATAGGAAGAAAAGGGGCAAAGGGGAAGGGGAAGTGGGAGGGGTAGGGGAAAGGAAAGAAGGGAATGGAATTACTATGAGAAAATGAAAAAATGGAAACAAAGTCTCTGTAAATAGGGAGGGATGGAGGGCTTGAAGGGAGGGCAGGGGATGGGGGAAAAATAAGAACCAAGAGAGATTATGTAAAGGAGCAAATTTCCATGATGAATGTCATTATATTGTATACCTAAAATGTACCAATAAAATAATATTTTAAAAAAACATTCAGTCTCAGTCAAATTTCTGCAATTATTTCAAAATGTCTTGGTGGTTGGGTTATTTGAATAGGGATCAGTCGGTACCCACTGCTTTGGACAGTACAACTCTGAAGTTTCTTTTAATCTACAGGAGAGTAAATAAACCATGCCCTTTTTCATATAAAGTGTGCTGATTGCATTTTCATGGTTTCATTGAATATGTTCCTCTGTCTTCTCAGAAACTGGCAATTATATCTAGAGACTTCATTAGATTACATCTCCATTTTTTGGCAAGAGTGACTCATAGTTGTCTGCTTCCTCTAGCCAGCACATAATGTCTGATTGCTTCTCTTTCTGTGATGCTCAAGTTGATTGCTGGGTCAGATCTTGTCAGAATTTCTATCATTTAAAGTTCCTATGGGTTTTCTTCTCTAATGGTTTTCCTGATCACTGATGATCATTGCCTATATCCACTATGTTTCTAGGACTCCTGAAATGATGTCATTATACTAACCCACCTCCATTTATTAGCTAGAGTACCAATATGAGAAGTGTTTTCTTTGTGAGCTATTCAACTACCCTTAAGCACAATTTATTTCAGGGAAGCAGGATAAATGCTTGACTCCTTTCCAGCATTTAGAGTGAGTAGTAAGTTGTTTCACTAACCTCTTCCAGCAAGGCCCAATGGCCAATGATGGGACTTTTTCAATATCATTTTGAATTCATAAATAATAAGATGTTTGATGCATGAAAATGCTTTGTAGTTATTATCCTGTTGGAGAATCAAACTGTTCCCCCTGTGTAAGTGGGAATTTCTTCAAGTTGGCTCCCCTAGCCTTTCGACTCACCTTAGTGGACATTAATATATTTCTGTTATCTTAGGGATAAAATGTTCTGGCTCATCTTGTCTGTTTCCAGAGCCAGATCTGGAGCAGATGATATTATAGATCACAATCTGAGCACCAGCCTTTTAGTAGACAAGGCTATAAAATGTACATTTTTAAAAAGAACCAAACACCTCATAAACATCAGATATGGCCAATTGAAATAGAAGTTAAAGTTTTTACTTCTTGCTTTTATATTTGTAACCCAATCCCTTATGTTAGAAATGTTGGTGGTAGTGAGAAATTAACATAATTACTTATAGTTTTATCTTATATATCTTAGTTTTATAATGCCAATATCATTAGTAACAATACAAGCACTGAATATAGCTTGAGATTTCTTTGGAGTTTCTTTTTGCTGTTAGGATATGTATCAGTCAGTGCTTACTATAGAAACAGATTTAATGCAAAATATATATATATGAATTTACAAGTTTAGCTTACCATGGCCACTTGCAGAGTCAGGTGTGGAAAAGTACAAAAAAGCTATTTGTGCACTGCAGGTGCAAAGGATCTAGCCAAAGATCTGGAGCTCACTATACGTCCCCTGCTTGTCTGTAACAGGAGGCTGAGGGGTCTAGGATGCAAGGCTTAAGGGTCTGCACCAGAAGGCTGAAAGATCTGAAGTGGAAGCTGAAGAGTCTGTGCTGGAAGCCAGGAGATGACATCCAAGGTGACGTGAAGACTGGAGCTCTTACAAAGAAACAGAAATGAGCCTTCCTTTCTCATTTCCCTTCTGTTTCATTCAGGCCGCAAGCCTATTAGTTGCTGTCACTCACACTCCAGGTGGGTCTTCTGTCGTCAACAAACCCCTTCAGCTACCTCTAGAACTATGTGATCCAATTTAGTTGGGCATTTCTTGCTTAAATTGACACAATCAGTTGACACATACATACACTACAGTAGAAAGAATCAATCATGTTACTATATTTTAAAATAATTTGAAATAACTTACCTTTACACAGTTCAATAGCTATTTATTTTTAACACTGCAAAAAGAATTTCTTTGATTATTCTGATTATTATTATTCTATGATTTCAAATACCCACAAATATTTTCTGAACATTATGATAAGAACATTCCCAGAATGTAAAGATGAAAAAAGTATTGCCCTTTTGTGTTTATAATAGGGAAACTCCACTGATGTGGCCAGTGGGCTGAGCTCCTCAGTGGGAATGATGGGGCCTTAATATGAGGTACAGCACCCACCCTTGGGTTCAGGCTAGCAACAATCACCAGAGTTCACCTCATGCCCAAAGCTGTGGGAGGACATTAATGCACTATAGGCAATTTCTTCAATGAAGCTTTCCAGTGTACTGAGAAGTGAGTGGTCATCATCCATTCGGCTCCCTTCTAAATGTGCAGTAAGCATTCTTGTCTTCTCCTAACCCACAAAAAGAAGTCAGCCCCTTGCTCAAACTGTATTCCACCTATAACCCAAGGGATGGTTAACATGACTTCCATTTCATGACAGTGTTTTGTCCTCAGATCCTTTTAGTCTGCCTTCAGAATGCATTTGGTCTGTCTTTTGGGGAATCATAAACAAAGCAAAGCAGCCTTCTAATTAAATGGGGGTGCATCCACCCAAGACTCTGCATCCATATTCTTTAAGAGATGGCAGCTGAGACTCATGGTTTTATATAAGAAAAGAATAACCTTTATGTAGCTTTCACACAAAAAAGTTTTTTCAGGAGACAAGCACATAGTAAGGCATTTGGATATTAAACATTAGTAATTAAAAAGAGGAAGAAAAAGAAAAGAAAGGACACAAGTGGCATCCTATCCAACCTGGTTTTTGTGTCAAATTTCCCCTTTCTGTTTCTCAGCAGTAAAACTTACCATGATCACAAAGGAATCTTAGGGTGGGCACTGCACACAGACTGTCTTCTAGCAGCATTGCTTGTTGATGTGGGGAGGAACGCAGGTCACCTGGGACCCTTCCAGCACTGTAGCATGGTTTAGCCAAGTGATTAACATCCTTGAAACTGAGGGGCTTCAAAGGTTAGTCTTACTCCTACCCTGCTCTCTGGTGGCTTTGGGCAAGGTAATCAGCCTTTCTGTGCCCCCTGGACATAAAAACATATGGCTAGGGTATGGCCTTCTGGGGTACAGTAAGAAAGCATCCATGGTACCCCCTCCCTGCCCCAGGAGAAACTATTATGGGCATTCAAGGAGAGATGCACTTCTTCCTCATAGCACAGCAGTCTGTTCTCTTGGTCTGTAATAGTTTCAAATTTACAACTTATTTGAAAGGTCTTCTCGGGAATCTATTTTTGGCACTCCATTCCTGAGTTACCACCACCTGTCTACGTTACCTTTTTCTCCCTTCCCTTCCCTTACAACTAAGCAGTGTAGATGGGGAGGGATTCATCCCACTCTACAGATGGTTGATGGGGCCTTGCTTTGCCCCGTGCCACACTAGGCTGTGTTGTGCTGTCATGTGTGGTGCTTCTGTGTGAGCATGTGGTGCATTGGAAGCTTTGCCCTGTGTTTCTGTTTTGTTTATTATTTCATATTTGTTGCTGTTTGTACACAGCTCTGACAGATTTGTTTGACAATCTCAACCTTTCACACCAGAGGGTCATGTGTGCTAACTATGGCCAATGTTTCCGTTAACAAAGCCAAATCTGGTGAGGTGTGATGACCGTGAGCTTCCCAAGACTCCACGGTCTCAAAGGCTTCCCTCCAAGTGCCTTTGTTTGCTGAGGCCATGTTAACTAGTTATGTGATTTCTTACATTCCACTTCTGTGCCAATGTAAAGCATTGGAAAGCTAAGACCATGTTACCTCACTCTTTAGCAGAATGTTATTTTTGACAAATTATTTAGAATGTTCTTCCTTTTAAAGTTGGCAGCCAAACCACCCTCATTGGAGGAAAGATAGCCTATTTAATAAATGGTGTTGGAAAAAATGGACTTCAACCTGCCAAAGATTAAAACTAGACTCATATCTATCACCAGGCACTAAACTAAAATCAAAGTGAATTAAAGATCTAAATATTAAAATGGAAACCCTAAACTTGCTGAAAGACAAGTTAGGTAGAACTCTTGAAGACACTGGCATAGGAAAAGATTTTTATGCACAATGCCTCAGTAGCACGGGAACTAGCACAAAGAATCAACAACTGGGATCTCATCTTATTAAAAAGCTTTTGCACTGCTAGAGAAACCAGCAACAGGGCTAAGAGACAACCTATAATGTGGGAAAAAAATTTTAGCAGCTGTACTTTAGACAAATGACTACTATCTAGAATATATAAAGAACTGAAAAAAATCAGAGCCCCCAAATTCAAAGACTCAATTCAAATATGGGCATCTGATATGAACAGACATTTCTCAAAGAAGTAAAAGCAGCAAATAAACATATGAAAAAATATTCAACATCACTGGTCATTTAAGAGATGCAGATGAAAACAAGACTGAGATTCCACCTCACCCCAGAAAAAGTGGCTGCTATTAAGAAATCAACCAATAACAAATGCTGGCAGGGGTGTGCGGAGAAAGGAACCCTTCTCCATTGTCGGTGGGAGTGCAGACTGGTGCAACCACTGTGGAAATCAGTATGGAGATACCTCAAAGAACTAGGGCTTGAGGTCCCATTTGACCCAGCCATTCCCCTGCTGGGGATCTTCCCCAAAGAATTAAAAGAATCATACCATAGTGATATATGTGCACACATGTTTATAGCAGCACAGTTTGTAATAGCTAAAACTTGGAAACAGCCCAAGTGCCCATCAACTGGAAAATGGATAAAGAAGAAGTGTTTTTTTTTATAAAGTGGAGTACTACTCAGCCATAAAGAATGAGAAATTAGAGACATTTATAGCCAAATGGATGCATACTGAGGCGATACTCTTAAGTGAAATAAATAGGACACACATGTGTAAATACCAAATAGTTTCTCTAGTGTGAGAAACTGAAAGTGTAAATAAGGATTAAAATGATTAAAACAAATAATTGATAATTTGAAATATGAAGAAAAGGTCCAAAGGGATAGGGGTGATAGGAGGGGAAGGGGAAACTAAAGAAGGGAAAGGAAAATTTATGAGAAAAGAAAAAAAATGGAAACAAAGTCTATGTAAATAGGGAAGGGTGGAGGGAGTGAAGGGAGAACAGGGAATGTGGAAAAAATAAGAACCAAGATACATCATGTACAGGTACAAGCACCCAGTGATAAATGTAAACATATTGTATACCTAAAATGTACCAATAAAAGAATTTAAGAAAAAAATAAATAAAGTTGGCAACCAGAACAAGATACTGGTTAAACATTTGCCCACCATCCTCTACGCAAGTACTAATTTGGTATATCGGTATGTTCCAAGAAGCGATCTTCCCCTCAAAATAGATTTGTGTTCCTTTTTAAAAGTCATAAATGAAAAGCTATTATATGCAAGTATAAAAATGTATTATATATAAATCTACACCTATATGTTATTTTCTGTTTTGTATGAAAGTAAACTTTGTCTCAGATTCATTACAAAACACTTGTACTTTTAAAGAATGACAAAAGTTTGTATGCTAAATATTTTAATTTGTTTTAATCCACAAGTATTTCAAATCCTTTGGGAAATGATCATGTGAAAATTTTTGCGTTGGGCATTAGATGCAGGAGGGCCACACAGGTATAAGGGCCCTTCTAGCACCCCATTCGTTTTCTTCCTTGTTTGGGTTGGAGATTTTCACCGAGTGCCTCTCCCCACCCCTCTTTCTTGATTGTTGTTCAGTCCTAAATTTCCCAGTCTCCGGGAGTTTTTTTTCTGGCTTTGGGTTATTTGATAAATAAACAATGGGTTTGCATATTTTGCTCTTGCATTAGGACCCTTTTCACTCTAAGTACCCTTCCTGCTTCTAGCTTTAGGGGTGGTGGTGCAGACTTTGTATCCAGTATTTGTAACCTGAGTAAAGTGAATACTTCCGCACAGTCCAGCCTGATGAGACAGCCACTCAGAGCACCAGTGTGCCTTTCTGAGCTCAGATCTAATCCCCTGCCTCTGAGAGCTACTTTTTGCAATGCTTATGGCAACTGGCTTGTGATAGGTCCAGAGAGAGACACTGGCAGGAGGCAGGAGGATGGAGGAACGGAGAAGCCAGCATGACCCACCCTCCCTTCCCTGGCACTCACCTCCTCTGGTGGCTTCTCCACAACGGCTGCATCTCCTTTGTGTGACCAGATGCTAGCAAATGCCCACACTCTGAGGTCCAGCCTCTGCCTGGGCTACCTAACGAATCCACATCCTCTGTGTGGGTTCCAAGTACAACTTTTATTAGTTTCCTATGCTGCTCTAACAAAGTATCACAAATCAGGTAACGTAAAATAATAAAAATTTATTGGGCCACAGTTGGAGGCAAGAATTCCAAAATCAAGGTGTCAGTAGAGCATAGTCCTCTGAGACTCTGGGTAGAATCCTTTCTTGCCTTTTCCTAGCCTGATGGTGGCCATCTGATAACATTCTTCACGTTCCTTGGTTTGCAGCTGAGTCCCAGTCTCTGCCTCTGCCACACATGGTCATCTTCCTGGTGATTGCTATGAGTTTTCTCTTTTTATAAAGACAGTAGTTAGATTAAGGCCCACTACTCCAGCATGAGCTTTTTTTTTTTTTTAGCTTAATTAACATTTACAATGGCTCTATCTCTAAATAAGGTCCCATTCTGCAGTACTAGGAGTTAATAGTTCTGCCAAGCAAATGGTGTATGGAAGGCAGGTGACCTGGATGGTAAGGGAATTTACCAAGAGTCAAGGAGTATGAAAAGACAAGAGTTTATTTAGACCAGAGTACACTATCAAGAGGCACCATGGGCCAGTTTCCAAGAGTGGAACTATGCCATCAGGGTAAGAGATTAGGGTTTGTTTTTTTTTTTAATAAGAGATTTAAGATGTGGGAAAATGTATGAGTTAGCAAATATAGGTATCTCAGAAATGCATTTTCCGGATCATCCTGTTCCTTGTTAATTTCCCAGGAACACCTGCATTAAACTAAAGCTGTACATCAAAGTTGTAAATTGGCAAGGTCATTTACTTCGGCCTCATGGAAGTCCCCTTCTCACTGGGAGAAAGATTAATTTTATCTCACGCTGTTTTGGTCATTTAGGTGCTGGGCAGGATTGCTTTAATGGGAGATTTTTGTTGCTCAGGGTTTTAACCCTTTTGTTGCCATTGGATAATCACTACATTGGATATATCCTTTTTGAGGGATTCAATTCCACCCATAATGTCCTCCACTTTTGGTGATGGCTCACTGCAATTGCTAATCCTTACATCCTTTCATTGCACCCTGTGGATCTTCCAGCCCCTCTAGGACCTTCCTATGAGTTCTCTGAATTAAATTTCCCCTACTGAATGTCTTACCCTGGGCTCTATTTCCTAACCAGACCTCTATGGACACCCTGATGAAGAGGTGTGTCCCTTGATCTTGTTTCTTCGTATTCCTCTTCTTTCCCTATAGGTGCGATCTAAGGAACAATAGAAGAAATGCCAAGACTGAAGAATTGGAGCAGGTGGCTCTTCCTTAAGCAAGAGCTACCAGAGGATATGCATCCCCCCAAACCCCTACATGGTCTGATGAACACGAAGGCAACAGTCATTATTAAATTTTCTTTTAAAACTGCAAATGAATAAGGCATAGAGCCCCAAACACAAAGGATTGTTTAACGACTGATGATATTTTGGTCCCATCAGAATGAGAAATATAACCAACCAAAAGAACATCTTGAGAGGGGCAGTTTTCCTGGCCCCGTTAGGTCTCTTGCATACCATTATTTCTCAGTGAATTTCCTCTATTTGCATTTAGTGCAAGCCTTTATTTTCTTATGATAACATTCATGCCTGTGAAAGACAAAGCCATAAAGTGGAAAACCCTCTGCTTCCACAGAACTGCTGGGGCACAAGCTAATGTCCTCTCTGTTCAGTTCTGCAGGCAGAGGAGATTATACTCTTTCTCAGCTCTGATCAGAGGTTTCAGCTCACTGAAGACCTTGACCAAGTGCCATTTGTAGAGACATTTTTCTTCCAGCGATAACATCTACTAACAAATGAATCTGGGGGGCATGGGAGTGAATGACTGTCAATCAATGGGCTATCAAAACTATCCTAAAATAATCGAGGTGGAAACTTCCTCTGGCCAGATTTACATAGCATCAGAGTCAGGGCCTAAACAAAGATTTAGTTTTCTAATGAACAATGCCATGCAGATATCCAAAGCCAGGACAAGTGTGTAATTTGATTTGTGGAGTTGGCTCTGTGTTTATTAATTAATTTTTCATTCAGTGATAGTTATCCAGGACCTGTTGCATGTCAGGCTAGCTTCAGGATATGGGGAATACAGAGAGGAACACAGTAAAGCCAGGGTTTGTCTTCTCATAGAGCCTGAACTATAGCAAAAGATAGTTAATAAGCCAGGGAGCTGGGCCTGCGGGGTGCTCAGGACACCAGCCGGCACTTCAGCCCAAAGTCCTGGGTTTCCTGCAGCCCCTGCTGCCACTGGCCCAGCCAAGGACTGCCTCGACCAGGAGCAAGGTCCGGGCCCGCTCCCAGGTGCCTCCCCTGCCCGGGGCACCCCCAGAACAAAAGAGGCCCCTGAGAGCTCCACCTAGCTCACAGGATGAAATCCCCCAGCAGAACTCAGTCAGCAATGCCTAAGCCCCAAGTGGTTGTGGCTCCTGTGTTAATAATGTCTAAGCTGTCTGCCAATGCCCCCTAATTTACCCATCAGGTTATTCTGCTTATACAGAATCCTATGAGGATGGTTGTGAAGATTATCCTACTCTATCAGACTATGTATAGGAGTTTTTGAATCATCTTACAGAGAAAACTGGCAGTTTTGAAACTGAAATTAAACAGTTTGCAGAGACCCTGAATGGCTGGGTTACAACAGATGATGCTTTGCAAGAATTTGTGGAACTCATCTACCAGCAGTTGTCTGACTGGATATGAAGTTAAAAATCAAGCTGCAAAAGGGGATGAAGTGACTCGAAAATGACTTTATGCATTTGTCCTTTTTCTGGGAGAACTTTATCTTAGCCTGGAGATCAAGGGAACAAATGGACAGGTTACAAGAGCAGGTATTTTTCAAGTTGGTCTGCATGAATTACTGAACGCTCTCTTCTCTAATCCAGTGGATGACAACTTAATTTGTGCAGTAAAATTACTGAAGTTGACAGGGTTAGTTCTGGAAGATGCTTGGAAAGAAAAATTAAAGACGGATATGGAAGGAGTTATTCAGAGAATTGAAAATGTCATCCTAGGAGCAAACCGCAGCAGAGATGTAAAACAGATGCTCTTGAAGCTTGTAGAACTCCAGTTGAGTAACTGGTGTAGAGGCCATGCATCTTCAACATACAGAGAAGCAACACCTGAAAATGATCTGAACTACTTTATGAATGAACCAACATTTTATACATCTGATGGTGTTCCTTTCACTGCAGCTGATCCAGATTACCAAGAGAAACATCAAGAGTTACTTGAAAGAGGGGAGTTTTTTTCCAGATTATGAAGAAAATGGAACAGATTTATCAGGGCTGGTGAAACATACTTGGATGATATTGATAATGAGATGGACCCAGAGATTGAAGAAGCTTGTGAAAAATTTTGTTTGGAATCAGAGCATAAGTGAAAACAGTAAAGTTAAATTTTACTTTTACATTTTATAAAACATTTTAGGTATGATGATTTAGCAGAACACAGGAAAGCAAGAACATGTGTCATACCAAATTAATGATGTTGAGTTATGTTACTAATGTATGCAAGTTTAATTTTGTTTAACACTATTTGCCAAAATAAATTTCATTCCCTACAACTTAAAATGTGTATATATTAAAAATAGCTTATTATGTACAGTTAATTCCACTGTTTTGGCTGCAATATAATCAATTTTGAAATAAATGAAATGTTGAAAGTAAATTTTGCTAGCTGGTTAGATGCTTATTCATTAAGTTTTCTTTCTTGAGGGAAAAAAATGTCAGCCTAGAAATATGTATTACTGCAAAAATGTAGCATTCTTTTTTAGATAGAAATATCACAGCTTTTATTTTAGTTTGACACTTATATCTCAATTAATTGAGTTTCAAATATTGCTGGTTGTGGTGGCACACACTTGAGAGACTGAGACAGGAGGATCACTGTGAGTTCGAGGCCAGCCTGAGTTACATAGTGAATTCAAGGCCAGCCTGAACTATATAGTGAGGCCCTGTCTCAAAAAACAAAACAAAAAAAATCAAATATTAATCATAGTCATGAACATCATCAGCACTAGTCTTGGAATATATCCACAACTGATTAACATATGTAGATGCTATTTGATCCAAAGGACTTGTAAAATATCATTAGTAGGGGGAAGAAACAGAACTCTCAGCTAAACAACCAAGACTCTTCAATGAGGATTTATTTCAATTCAAGCTTTCTTTTTTCTTTTACTTGACTAACTTCATTACCCTAAGGCCTAGACATTATTCTGCTTTATTTATATGGCTTTCTCACTTTTGTAGCATGGGTTATATTGACTTTTTTACTGGGAAATTTTACTAGATATTTATCATTCAAGTTTTCATCTGCTTTATAATTGATACACCTTGAGGATTACTTTTCTAATACTTTTACTATAATGTGGTACCACCTCAGCCAAATCTAAGTAATATTTTTACCTAATGTCAAATGTTTTTACAACTAACTAAAAGTAAAACTTATATATAAAAGGGTTGCCTGTAAATACACATGTAAATAGTTGTGTTAATAATCCAGTGTTTAACATTTCGTACATCTGTGTCTGCTAATACAGTTAGCTTTCTCACTTTTCTGCTTGTTTGTTCTGCCTGAATTAAAATTAGACTTTGAAAATAAAATTTAAAAAGTTTTGTTTCTTCTAAAAAAAATAAGCCAGGCAGTGAGTGATAGAGGCCTTAATAAGATTAAGATGGCCAATGTGACAGAAATAGCCTGGTGTTTGATTGGGGTCATGCCAAGTGCCTTTCCTCTTGGGCAGGGTGAACCTCTCCAGGGATCTGCAGGGATCTTCAGGGCAGGGAGATCCAGCCATGCAGACACCTGAGAGGAGAACATTTCAGGCAGAGACAACACTAAGTGAAAAATCCAGACCATGGGGATAAACTCAAGGAGTCTGAGGAATACAAGCAGCTTGGACATCAGAGTATGTTGAGGAGTGGACCAGGCACGAGATGAGGTCATTTTATTTGGCCAGCAGTGGAAACTTTCTGGAAGGCTTTTAAGGCATGGAAGAGAAACTGCATGATCTTCTCTGGGGGTGGACACTGGGGAGAAAGAATGAAACCAAAGGACCAAGAACAGCCCAATGAGAGGGGGTGCCTGGATCTGGAGTGTGGCTCATGGTTGTGGGGAGATGTGGATTGATCCAGGGCATTTTGGAGGCAGGGTTCATGAGACTTAGCCATGAACTGGGTGATAGGGTGTAGTAGGCAGACAAAGGTGACTCTTCCTACCTACCTGCTAAAACCCCTCTCTTTGAATGTGGCAGGCTTATGACTTGCTTCTCATTGAATATGTAGCCTGTGATGAAGCAGCACTTCTAGGCTTACATTACATAAGATCCTGATTTCCACCTTGCTGGTGGACTCTCCTGGTCCTCACCTTGCTGGTTTTGAGGAAGGCAGCCATCACATGGAGAGGCTCTTGTGATAAGAAACAGGGTCTGATCAGTAGCCGGCAAGGCATATTGCCTGCAAGCCAATACCCCTAGGGGCTGAATCCTGGCAGTAATCCAGGGACCCTCCCCTGTAGAGTCACTATAGCCCAGCAGCACCTTTTGTCCTTGCTGGAGACCCCGAGAGAGGGAAGCTGTGTATCACTGACTCTAGTATCGCTGAGTCAAGAGTCTCTCAGCCCACTAAGGTTTGAGCGATGCTAATCTGCAGGAGCAGCCAACTAATCTGGCATGAGCAGAATGAGGATCAGGTATGACATCTGGGCTGGAGCAACAGGAACAAAGATGCAATTGTTCCCTGAGACAGGGACTCCTGTGGGAGAGCAGGTCAGGTAGAAAGAAGGAGCAGAGACTTCAAACGTGTGGTGGACAGGTGAGTATGACATAGGGGAATGTCTATGGTCATCATCCAGTCTTTTCAGGTGGGGAGTTAGAGAAGAATCTCCAGGTTCCCTTTTGATGGTGCCATAGAGGAGCCTGGGGCTAGTCCTACTTTCTGCCCCTCACCTCTTTTCTGGGATCTACTCCTTCACACAATCTGGGGCCTTGCCTGTCATCATATTGTCACTCCACCTGTCTTCCTTTGTGTCCCCTGTGGCTGGGTCCTCCTTACCCAGAGTGCCTCCCTAGATTTATCCCTGATGGGCACATGTATTGGAGCTTCCCATCCTTTCCTCATCTTCTGCCCAGTTGGAACTGACATTCTAAGCCCATTCTCCTGGGAACCCTGCCTCATGGCAAATGCAGCCTGAGGGTCGATGTGGGGAGAAAATATGGACACAGACACAGACTGGAATAGGAACTGAGAGGCTGCTATTCGTTGGCTATGTTTGAGACACAAAGTCTTCACTTTTTATTTTTTGGTACCAGGGATAGAACTCAGGACCTTGCACTTTTGAGGCAGGCGTCGTGCCACTGAGCTAAATCCCCAGCCCATCACTTTTGCATCAGTAAATGATGACATTAGTGCCACCTCTTAGCATTGCGGAATGGAGTAACAGCAACACAGATACAAGATGCCTCGCACAGAGCTTGGCAGGTAATAGGCACCAGGAATACTACCTATTATTATAATCAATGGACTTTTATTAAAGTGAAAAAGTCCAGAAGGCTGACATGTCACCTCAGAGCTATTGAATTCATAAATTTAAAACAACCATTTTCAGTTTTTCTCAATGTGCCAGTCTGCTTTTATCAATATTTAAATGTGTTTCAGGTACATTTGTCTTTCAAAACAAAATGTTTTTCCGTCATGTTACCTTTCTCATTAGATAGCCTTGTCTGCTCTCTGTCTCCATAGCCTCACCCCAGGGCTGCTCTTGGTCCTCTTCACCCTGGCTTCTCCACCCACTGCGCCACTTTTAAGGCTACAGTTCTAATGTCACCAAGATCTTGCAGTTACTAAAGGCAGAGGTTATTTTTCAGTCCTTTTCTTCCTTGAGGCCTCTGTAGCAGTTAACTGTGTGGACCATGATGTACTTTTGCTACGGTCTCTCCCAGCTGTTTCCTCCAAGGACATTTCCTCTATTTCCAAGGCTCAGAGGACCAACCCTGTGCTGTGTCTTCAGCCCAGCTTTTCCTGAGGCTCCTGGGCTGCATAACTAGCTTTATTTCCATATCTCACAGGCTCTCAATACTAAACCTCACTGCTTTCCTAGGGAGCTGCATCTTCTCACACTGTAATCCCATGACTCAGTTTCTAAGCCTAATTCCTGAGCCATACATGTCCCCTTCTGCTCCTTTTCTACCTCAATCCTAATGGTCACTGAGCTGTGTTCTGTAGATTCTGCTTCCACAGAGTATCTGGAATCTGACTGCGGTCCTCATCCCCTTGGGAGCATTGAATGTCCAAAACTAAAAACAAAGCCTATGGCAGCTTTCAGAGCAATCGTCTAACCATTTAACCATACTGCCTTCCTTTGCAGATTGCAGGACATAAGCACTAAGATGTGATTATATTACTGAAGAACAAGAAGGATTAGAAGAGAGAGATCATGGAAGTAAGAAACATATTTTTTTCTTTCTTTCTCTCTTTCTCTCCTTATTTCCTTCCTTTTCAGTGCTGGATGGAGGAAGGAAAGAAAGAAGGAGGAAAGGAAGGAAGGAGAAAGAGAATCACCCTTAGGTGCTGTCTTAGTTACTTTTCTGTTGTTGCTGAGACAAAATATTCAACACCCAAAATTAAAGGGGAAAGGGTTTATTTAGCTCAGAGTTTGTAGAGGTTTCAGTCCATAATTGGCTGGCTCCAAGGCAGAGGGGTACACGGCAGAGGGGCACTGCAGAGGAAACACAGTTCATGGTCCCCACACTGTAGCAAAAGCAACAAGGAAACCTCAACAGCATCTTTCTGCCCCTTTTATCTTATCCAGACAACCAGGATTAGGGAATTTATAGCTTTACATTATATATCTTGGTTCTTATTTTTTCCCCATTCCCCTTCAACCCCTCCACCACTCCCTATTTACAAAGACAGTTTCCATTTTTCCTTTTCTCATATTTATTCCTTTCCCTTCTTTGTCACCCCGCTTTCCTCATGATTGTATGAGTTTAATCTTTAGAAGATGTCATTTTCTTGTCACTTATGAGGATTTGGGGCACCTGGGGAGCTGGGGAGGCACTGTCCTTACTCAGCCTGCCACCCTGGCCCACCCCACTTGCCATTTCCAATGGAACCCTCAGTCATAGTCATCTCTGGGTTTCAGTTTTAGGAAGTAAGTTATTTCCTACCAACAACTTTCATAACTGTCTATTCAAAAATATAAGCTTTAAGAATTTAACTATTTGATGTAAACATTATTTAAAAATATATTCTTTATTCTCTGGTTTCTTAAGTAGAGGATCCTCAGCGTGACTCACCAGGTATCTATACCCAATCACCCCCTCCCAACCATGTCCCCCGTTCTGAGTGGCAACGTAGTCAGCTTGCCCCTTGGTGCCTTTGACCACATCAAGCAGCTTTCCTGCTCTGAGTTTAATGACTTCTGATGCCACCCTTTGTTCTTTTGAAAGTTTCCATTTCTAATTTTTTTATGGAATGGGAAACCACATGGCTAAGCATGTTACAAAAGCACATGCTTCATAATTGCCACAAATAACAAGGTCTAAGGGAGAGAAAACTGCCTGGTGAAGTGGCTTTTTAAAGCATTTCATGCATGCAGAAGCTTTTGCTGACGTCGAGACACCGGGGTTTCTCCAAAGATGAGGGTTCACCAGAGGGCTGACCCTGACTAATAGAGGTGTTTCATATTGCATACCTAAAATGTACCAATAAGCTTAATAAAGAAAGAAAGTGGGGTGACATTGAGAAGCCCTGAAATTATGAGGAATTCTTGGAAGACAGAAAGCAGATGGAGTGGTATTGGAAAGAACCGAGGAAACCATAGCCGAACATGCACACAGAAAACGTCTAGCAGGATGATAAGAGATGCAGGAAACCTGAACCCAGTGCCAGTGATGACAGACATCAGAAGGGCCTTTGGTGGCCACACAGGTAATTAAGGGACCAGGTGCAGAGTATTGACCCAGTGGCAACCAGACCGTACGCACCTAGTTCTAGATCATTAGGGATAAGAGAATGTGCAAAAAAATCAGACTTGGGGGAGGGGTTAAAAAAAAAAAAGGAAGAGACAGAACACTGACCCTAGAGCGGATAGAAAGTTCATGATGAACTTCTAAGCTTTCTAGCTCCTATAGTCTTCAGAGGAGCTTCAGATAATGTTAGACCTCCATGCAAGAGTATGTTGCTGTGAGCGAGAAATGAAGGAAAGGACAAGCCTTCTGATTATTAGATTATAAAATAAATCTCTTTGTAGATGGAAGGAACAGAATGGGCACACTAATGGACAAGTGGGGATCTAAAAGGAAGCCAGCAAATTTTTTCTGCAAAAGGTCAGATTTTATATTATTTTAGCTTTCCAGGCTGTATTGTCTTAGTCATACTCTTCTTCCATTCTGCCACAGTGAAAAGGCAGATATTGACAATGCGTAAACAAGCAGAATAATTTTTCTTTACAAAATGATGATCTAGAAGATAAAATCAGGAAATATCATAAAACAGAGAACAAAAAGACAAAAGTAGAAAAATGTGAGAAAAGAGTCAGAAGACACAAAAGTTTAGTTCCCAAATAACTAATAAAATTGCCAGAAACAGAAAAAATGGAATGGAGGACAAGAGAAAAATAAATGGAAATTTATCACAGTTGAAGAATACAGATTTTTTACATATAAAGAGCCACCCTAGAACTTTGTAGGGAAATATACATCGACATGATGACTGTTTATGAAGTCTCCAGATTATTACTCAACAGCGATTTCTAAAAGCTCCCAAGGGAAAAATAATTATCTATACAGGAATTAAAATCATACTTTCATTGAATGTTAAAAAAATTCTGAGATGTTCTTAGCAAAAATTATTTAGGCCAGGAATTCTATACCTAGCTAAAAATTCTATACCAGCAGGAGGGAAAAGATACGAATATTTTTGTAGACATGAAAGGAGTTATAGACCGATTTTTGTTAGAGTTAAGATTTGATCAAGGTGCAAAAATCCTCAACAAGATATTAGCAAATAGAATCATCAAAAATATCATACATGATAGTTAAGTAGGTTTCATCCCAGAGACTAGAGGATGGTTCAACATATGCAAATAAATAAATGTAATACACCACATAAATCGAAGTAAGGCCAAAAACCACATGAAAATATCAATAGATGCAGTAAAGGCTTTTGACAAAATCCAACATCCCTTCATGATAAGAACCCTGAAGAAAATAGCTATAGAAGGACTATACCTGAATTTAATAAAAGCTATATATGACAAACCAATGGCTAATAATATATTAAATTGTAGGGAACAGGGAAAAGGGATGTTACTAGAACCTCTGCAGTGAGTCCTAGTCTCCTGCAAACCACGGCAGGACAAGGCGAATTAATTTATTATACAGGAAAGGTAGAAAAATCAGACCTTGAGAAGAAGCTGAGCTTTGGGTCTGATCAGTGCTGCTCTGGGTGGCAAAGAGGAAAGCCCTGAGTTTGCTGCACCTTTTATTCAGTACATAGGAAGAAACAAATGTAACAAATGATTTTCAGAGAGTTTAGTACATCTGGGGGTAAACAAAGTGTAACAAATGACTGGGGTGGCGGAAATCCAAGAACAAGGAGGAACTGAGTAGAAGAAGATTTTGTTCCTCCCAGGATGTCTTCAGCTGGTGTAATCTTGTCCTGGAGAATCACAGCATCACCGCATCACCGGATCATTGAGGTCTCAGTTGTGACCCGAGGCCAAAATGGAATTATGTCTCCAAATGCCATAGCTGGCCTATAGGCAGGAGAATGAGGATTTTCCCCTAAAATTATGTAGCATCGCTCCCAACATTACATGGGGAAAAAACTGAAAGCATTCCTGCTGAAATCAGGAACAAGACAAGGATGTCCACTATCACACTTCTATTCAAAATAGGACTTGAAATATTAGCCAGGGCAATCAAGCAAAAGAAAGAAATGAAAGAGATACATATAGGAAAGGAAGAACTCAAATTACCATTATTTGTAGATGAGATGATACTCTACATAGAGGACCCAAAAGGCTTCACAAAAAACTCTTAGAAATGATTATTAACTTCAGCAACATAGCAGGATACAAAATCAACTCATAGAAATCAATAGTATTTGTGTACACCGCTGATGAACTCAATGAGAAAGAAATTATGAAACAATACCATTTATAGTAGCATCAAGAAAAATTAAATACCTAGGAATTAACCTAACCAAGGAAATGAAAAATCTCTACAAAGAAAACTACAGTACTCTGAAAAAGGAGATTGAGAAGGACATCAGAAAATGGAAAGATGTCTCCTGCTTCAGGATAGATAGAATCAATATAGTGAGAATGGCCATACTCCCCAAATTGTCATACAGATTGAATGCAATCCCAATCAAAATACCAATAGCATACATCACAGACCGAGAGAAAACAATCTTAGGAAAATTCATATGGAACACAGAGACATCCAGAATAACAAAAGCAATCTTGGAAAACAAGAGCAAAGCAGGAGGCATCACAACACCTGACTTCAAGCTATACTACAAAGCAACAGTAATTTTTAAAAAGAGAGAGAGAGAGAAAGGGATGGTACTGGCACAAAACAGACTTTTGGATCAATGGGACAGAATAGAGGATACAGAACCATCCCCAAGCACATACAGCTAGATCTTTGACAAAGGGGCCAAAAGTATACCATGGAGGAGAGATAGCTGGTTATGGTTTCAGTTTAGATGTCCCCCCAAAGCCTCATAAGGTCATAAGTGAAGCTTTTTCAAAGGTGGCTGGATCTGGAGTGTGTGATGCTGGAATTAATTCATGGTGCAACGCAGGCTCAAGGGCACTAAGATTAAGAGTGTGAGTGCTACCCGTCCTAAGTAGTCTGGATAAGATAAAAGGGGCAGAAAGACATTGGTAAATTCCCTTATTGCATTTGCTACCTTATGTGTGCCATGAACTGTTTCTCCTCTGCGAAGCGTGTCTGCCACCAGCCTGCCTTGCAGCCAGCCAATTATGGACTAAAATCTCTACAAACTGTGAGCTAAATAAACCTTTCTTCCTTTAACTTTGGGTATCAGGTATTTTGTCTCAGCAATGAGAGAAAAGTAACTAAGACAACAGCCTATTCAATAAATGGTGCTGGGAAAACAGGGTATCTTTTTGTAGAAGACTGAGGCAGGACTCATGTATCTTACCATGAGGTAAACTAAAACCAAAATGGATTAAAGATTTAAACATTAAAACAGAACAGATATTTGGAGAGTTACTTGAACTTCTCCCTACTTCCTAATTTATCTATCTTCTCTTTCTCTCCATATATATATATATATATATATATATATATATATATATATATATATATATATCTCTCCATATATATATATATATATATATATATATATATATATATATAACAGAAATGTGATATTATAATGTGTGTATATATATTTATAAAAATATATATTACAGATATGTGATATTTAAGCTTGTGTGTCTAATTTATTTCACTTAACACAATGTTCTCGGGTTGCATCCATTTGCCTATGAATAGATAAATAGGAAGTAGCAAGAAAAAAAATAGCTCCCTAAATTATCTATTCTGTTGTTTGAAAAATATTTCAAGATAAATGCTAATTGTTTCATTTATATTACTAGTTTCTTTTGTTCATTGAAAAGAAAATTGTGTCCTTTGTTTCTTCTTCATAAGAGAGAATTTTGTTGTTGCTGTTTGTGACTTGTACTCTGAATAACATTTTGGCTGTTCTTCTAAGATCATGACATACAATATATTAAACATTGTTATTCTCTAATTATTTTGTTATGAAATTTTATTTTATTCTTCATAGAAGTAAGAAGTGTTTTTATATTTTCTTTGTTAGTATTTATTTGTATTATATTAAAACAAAACAGAAACATTGAACCTAAAAATACTTGAAGTCATAGCTATAAGAAAGGATTTTTTAAAAAACAGAACCCCAATTGCACAAGAAATAATAACAAGAATCAACAAATGAGATTTGATATATCAAATTAAAAAGCTTCTGCACAGCAAAAGAATCAATTAGTAGAGTGAAGAAACAACCTAAAGAATGGGGGAAAAGGACTTCCAGGAAAATGGCAGAATAGTAAGCAGCAGAGAAGCAGCCACTCCAATATTTGGAATCCAGACACTGAAATGTAGCAATATGAGGAAGAGAAGGAGGAGGGAAGTGGGCCCCTGGGACTCAGCTAAGATTTGAAGCAAAACTTAGAGCCCATAGGGAGAGTGAAGAGAGGGACCACAATGCAGAGAAAGGTATGGCAAGTAGCACTTTCTCCCTGATTCCTGGCTCAGTGTGTGGGAGGGGTGGCTTGATCCTGCAGAGGCACAGTGGCTACTGGTGACCCCAGAGGCCTCCAAAGAGAAATGCACCACTGGAACAGAGCAGTAGACATTGTGGACTGCAGTGGCTAGTTGAGTTATTCCAGTTTAGACTCCCCTAGGACAGGGAGATTGGCCGGTAGCCATTTTGAAAGGGGCCAGCAGAAGTCAGAACTAGCAGCTCCAAGGGTCAAATAACAGAGTTAAACCCAGCAGGAGTCACTCAGAGTGTTGCAGGCTGAAAAACTCAGCTCCCAGCCTCACAGCCAGAAACCAGAAGCAACTTAAACTTCAGTGGGACTAAAGGCCCAGATTGGATGGACATTGCTAGGATCAGTCACCACCATAATTCTACTGCTGGCTTGCTAGGATTAATCGACACATATCTAGGCTTTGTCTGCTTTCTTTGTCGAAGAGTGACAGCACAGACACTCACTGAAGTGGACTTTATTTTTTCAGCTTTTCTTCCTCTCTTTGCTTCTTTATTTTTTCTCTTTTTCTTCATTGTTCCTATTTTTATATGAGAACATTGTTTCTAGGATTTTTGTTTGTTTCTTTGTTTTGTTCTGTTCTTGTTTCTGTTTCTTTCTTCTTTCTTTCCCTCCTGCCTTCTTCACCAGTTCCCAACGCTTGTGTAATCTTCCTTTGTCCTCCAGTCTTGCTTCTAATCCTTTTCTCTTCTTCTATTTCTCTACTTTTCCCTAATTGCTTTGGAATTTTCTCCCCTGAGGGTAAAATTGTCATATTGAAGGAATATTTACTGTACACAATTTTCTGGTTTGTTTTAGATTTAGTTATATAATTATAAAACCTGTTCATATGTTTAATGGTAGCAAATTGAGAGCTACAACAGTTTGTCATTTTCTACAGTGTGTGGTCTGTGTGATGTTATTGTTATTACTGATTGTACTACTTTAGCCAAGGTGACATCATTGTTCTCATCAATTGTTCTTCCTTTTCTGCCAAGGCTGAGATTGCCCAATGGTCATAAACAATAGGCCAGTGCCAAAGAACCAGTGGTTAGGTCACATAGGCAGCAACTTCTCATCTCCAATAAATTGAAAAGGTAGGATCTTGCAACAGGCTCAAAACCCAAAAACTAGCTACATCTGGAAGACATCTCTGAGAAGTAATCATTTCCTAAGGGTTCTTGATATTAACAATAAAGACATCTACCATAAATGCTTTATAAGTATAAATGCAAGAATTAAACTTTAAAAAATAGAAAATGAAAAGTAAGATGGAACTCCAAACTTCCAGCTTGCCAAAGGCAAACCTAGGAGACAATGAGATGAGACAATTCAAAAGCCACCCGATAGACTCTCTGAAGTGATAACAGTGGCAGTAACAAAGCAAATGAATGAGGTTCTAGAGAAAATGAAATCAGAAATAATTTCTCAGATAATTTCAGAGATGATGAACATAATTAAATGCATGACTAGTGAATCTAGAGCAGATACAGATTTTTTAAAATAGATGAGCTTAAGAAAATGATGAGAACCATGAATGCCCAACATAGGAAAGAAATGGAACCCATGAAACAGATTCAATCAGATTTCCAGGAGATTAAAAATTCAATTGAAAGTACATACATCAAAATGAACCAATGTAAGAACCAAATATCAGATCTAGGAGACAGGATTGCAATTAGTGAGCATGAAAAGAAAGATATCTTAAAAATAGCAAAGTGGGGCTGGGATTTAGCTCAGTGGCACCATGCCTGCCTCACAAGCACAAGGTCCTGAGTTTGATACCTGGTACAAAAAAAAAAAAGCACCAGCAAGGGAACACACAAAAAAATCAATCCAACAGCTGCTAGATGATGCAAAAAAGAATAGCATAAGATTGATCAGAGTCAATGAAAAAGCAGGAGATACCACAAACAACATAAAAAACCTACTCACAGAAATAATGGCAGAAAATTTCCCAAGCATAGTAAAAGAATTTGACATACAGTGAGGCATATAGAACTCCAATTAGCCATAATAAAAAAAAAAATCTCCCCCAAGGCATATAATAGGTAAGATTCCAGAAACTCAACACAAAAATAGACTTTTTGTTTTTATTAGAGAAAAGAAAAAATCACTTATAAAGAAAAGCCCACCAGAATTACAGTAGACTTCTTAACACAAACCCATAAGCCAAGCAGAGCTTGGAGTGAAGTGTTTCAAGCCCTAAAAGAAAACAACCTCCAGCCCAGATTGATGTACCCCATGAAACTATCTTTCAAAACTGATGGACAAATAAGATACTTCCAAGACAAAGAACACCTGAAGAAATTCATGACCACCAAACCAGCACTCCACAATATTCTAAGGACATTCTAGAAAGAGATAATGAAGAATACAATTCTATGAATCTCAACAGAATTAGTCTACCAGGCAAAGCAAGTAATTTTACAGGGGGGAAAGACAGGAAAATAACAAGAATAAATCAAAATGTATCAGTTATAACCATGCATGTAAATGGTTTCAATTCACCAATCAAAAGAAAGAGACTGGTATAATGGATCAAGAAACAAGATCCAAGAATATGCTGCATACAAGAAACACATTTATCTCAAAAAGAAATTCATAGGGTGAAAGTCAAAGGATAGAAAACAATGCTCCATGGGACAGGAACCCAGAATAAAGCAGGAGTGGCTATTCTATTTACAGACAGAGTGGATTTCAAGCCAATACTGATCTAGAGAGACAAAGAAGATCACTACATCCTTCTTAAGGGAAGAATCCAAGAGGAACAGATAACAATTAAAAATATATACACACAAAGTACCAGTGCACCCAACTATATAAAACAATTTTTTTTCCAGAACCAGGGATCAAACTCAGGACCTTGGGTTTGCCAGGCAGGTGTGGTGCCACCAAGCTAAATCCCTAGCTCTAAAACAAATATTAATGGACATGAAAAATGAAATAAGCTCTAATACAATTGTGATGGGGACCTCAATACCCCACTATCACAAATAAACAAATCAACTAGAGAAAAAAAATCAACAATGAAATATCAAGATTGAACCAAATTTTTGAACAAATGGACTCAATAGATGTCTACAGAGTGTTCCATCCCACAACATCAGAATACACATTCTTCTCAGGTGCACACAGGATGTTCTCCAAAATAGACCACATACTAGCTCATAGAATATGCTTAAGTAAATGCAAAGGAATTGAAATTATCCCATGCATATTATCAAACTATAGTGTAATGAAATTGGAAATCAATGGCAAAAGAAACTACAGAAACTTCATAAACACATGTAAATTAAATAACACCCAGCAACCAATGAGTCACAGATAAAATTAAAGAAGAAATCATACAGTTTCTATAATTAAATGGTAATGCCAATACAACATACCAGAATTTATGGGACCCAATGAAAGCAGTCCTATAAGGGAAATTCATAGTCATAAATTCCTACATCAGAAAAATAAAACGAGTTCAAATAAATTATCTAATGTTGAACCTCAAGCTTCTAGAAAAAGAAGAGCAAGCCAAGCCCAAAGCTCATATAAGGAAGGACATTACAAAAATTAGAGCAGAAATCAATGCAATTGAGACTAAGAAAACAACACAAAGAATCAATGAATTGAGGAGTTGGTTCTTTGAAAGATCAAATAAAATTGACAAACCTTCAGCCAATCTTACCAAAAAAAGGAAAGAAAAGACTCAAATCCATGCAATTAGGAATGAAAAGGGCAAAGTTACAATGAATCCTGCAGAAATCCAGCAGATCATTAATATCTACTTTGAGAACCTGTATTCTAGTAAGATGGAAAATACAGAAGAAATGAACAGATTCCTATATACATATGAAGTACCAAAGCTAAATCAAGAAGATATGAAAATGGTAAATAAACTAATATTAGTCAATGAAATTGAAGATGTAATTAAAAACCTACCAACAAAGAAAAGCCCAGGTCCTGATGGATTCACTGCTGAATTCTATAAGAAATTTAGAGACGATCTAATGCCACTACTCCTCAAACTCTTTAATGAAATTGAAAAGGAAGCAATACCCCCAAACTTATTCCTGAAAGCAAGCATTACCCTCATATTAAAACCAGAGAAGGATCCAATCAAAAAAAGAGGGGTACAAGCCAACCTCCCTAATGAGCATAGTTGCAAAAATCCTCAGTAAGATACTGGCAAACAGAATACAGTAAATTATCGAGAAGATTATACACCATGACCAAGTAGAATTCATCCCAAGGATGCTGGGATGTTTCAACATACTAAAATCAATAAATGTAATACAACATATTAACAGAGACAAAAACCACATGATCATCTCAATAGATGCAGAAAAAGCATTTAACAAAGTCCAACACCCATTTGTGATTTTAAAAAAACCTACAGAAAATTGAAATAGATGGTCTTTATCTCAATCTAATAAAAGCCATCTATGACAAACCAACAGCCAATATCATAGTAAATTGTCAAAAACTGAAACCTTTCACTCTAAAATCAGGAACAAGACCAAGATGCCTATTATCACCACTCTTATTCAATATAGTTTTGTAAACATTAGTCAGAACAATTAGACAAGAGAAAGAAATAAAAGGAATAAGTATAGGAAAGGAAGAAGTTAAATTATCTTTATTTGAGGAAGACATGATACTCTACATAGAAGACCCCAAAAATTCTACCAAAAGACTTCTAGATTTGATGAGCAAATTCAGTAGCATAGCTGGATACAAAGTCAACACTCAAAAATTAATAGCATTCGTGTACACAAATAACAAATTCACTGAGAGAGAAATTAGGGAAACCACACCTTTCATATTAGCCTCTAAAAAAAATGAAATACTTAGGAATCAACCTAATGAAGGAAGTAAAATACCTTTACTTTGAAAACTACAGTACTCTGAAAAAAGGCATTGAAGAGAATATCAGAAAATGGAAAGATATCCCTTGTTCTTGGATAGGAAGAACCAATAGAGTGAAAATGGCCATACTCCCAAAATTGTTGTACAGATTTAACGAAATCCTAATCAAAATACCAAAGGCATACCTTACAGAATTAGAAAACAATAGTAAAATTCATTTGAAACCAGAAGAGACCTGGAATAGCAAAGGCAATTCTGGGCAACAGAGGAAAGGTTAGGGCCAACACAATCCTTGACTTGAAATTATACTACAAAGCTACAGTGATAAAAACAGCATAGGACTTAGCAAAAAAGACAGACCCATGGATCAATGGAAAAGAATAGAAGATGCAGAAACAACTCCAAACACACTCAGCCACTTTATCTTTAACAAAGGGGCCAAACATCTTCACTGGAAGAAAGGTAGCCTCTTTAATAAATGGTTCTGGAAAAACTGACTTTCCACATGCCAAAGACTAAAACTAGACCCATATCTTTCAATATGCACTAGACTAAAATAGAAATGGACCAAAGATTTAAATATTAAAACAGAACATTAAATCTGCTGGAAGATAGAATAGGTACAAGTCTTGGATACATAGGTATAGGCAAAGACTTTATAAACAAACCCCAATCACAGAAGAAATATCACAAAGAACCTCTTGTCTTATTATAAAGCTTTTGCACAGCAAAAGAAAGAGACAACCTACAGAGGGGGAAATTTTTTTTTGCTAGCTGTTCCTTAGACAAAGCACAAACATGTAGAATATGTAAAAAAAAAAAAGAAATCAGACCCCCCAAATTTAAAGACTCAGTCCAAAAATGGGCATCTGAAATGAATAGACACTTTTCAGATGAAGAAATAGAAATGGCAAATAAATACATGAAAAATATTGAACATTATTGGTCATTCAAGAGATGCAAATTAAAACCATGCTGAGAGTCTATCTCACTCCAGAAAGAATGGCTGCTATCAAGAAATCAACCAATAACAAATGCAGGTGGGGTCGTGGGGAAAAAGAAACTTTTCTCCACTGTTGGTGGGAGTGTAGACCGGTGAAACCACACTGGAAACCAGTGTGGAGATTCCTCAAAAAAGTAAAGCTAGAGATTCCATCTGCCCCCACTATTCTCCTTCTTGATATCTTTCCAAAAGAATTAAAAGCATCATACCACAGCAATAAATACACACCCATGTTTATAACAGCACAGTTTGTAATAGGTAAATCTTGGAAACAGCTCAAATGCCCACCAACCATTGAATGGATACAGAAGATGTGTTTTTTTTTATGCAATGAAGTAATACTGTGCCATAAAAAAGGGTGAACTTGAGACATTTCTAGGTAAATGGATGCACCTTGAGACTATACTCTTAAGTTAAATAAACTGGACATGCATGTTCAAATATCACATAGTTTCTCTGGTGTGAGAAACCAAAAGTATAAATAAGGACTAAAATATGTAATAGATATTGTGAAATAGGGAAAAAATGTTTCTCTGGTAAGGGGAACTAGTGAGGGGAAGGAGGGAAAGGAAGGAATGAAAAAGGAAAGAAAGAGAATAGAATTAAAAATGGAAACAAAGCTTTTGAAAATAAGGAAGTGAAGTGAGGTTGAAGGGAGGGGAGGGAAAAGGGAGAAAAAGACTCAAGATATATCATGTACAGGTATAAATTCCATATGATGACTATTATCACTATGTATATCTAAAATGGACCTACCAATAGAATTAAGTTTTTAAACCTGTAAAATAAAATAAAAATTATTGAAAATGAACACACACACCCAAAAAAAGAATGGAGAAAAATTTGCCAGCTATTCTTCAGACAGAGGACTAATATCTAGAATATATAAAGAACTCAAAAAAGTTAGGCCACCTAAAATAAAAGACCCAATCAAGAAATGGGCAAATGAAATGAATAGACACTTTTCAGGAAAAGATATACAAATGGCTAACAAATACATGAAAAAATGTTCAACATGTCTTGCCATTAGAAAAATGCAAATTAAAACAACACTAAGATTTCATCTTGTACAAGAATGAGTGGTATTTATCAAGAAGTCAAAGAATAATGAATGCTGGCGTGCAGTGAAAAAGGGACTCTCCTCACACTGTTGGTGGAAATGCAAATCAGTACAACCAGTATGAAAACCAGTAGGGAGATTTCTCAAAGAGCTAAAATTAGAAATTCTATATAATACAGCTATTTCCTTTCTAGATATATTCCCCAAAGAGGTAAAGACATCATACTAAAGCAATACATACATACCAATGTTTATAGCAGCAGAATTTATAATAGCTAAATGCTTGAAGCAGTCAGTGTACCCATCAACAGACAATGGATACAGAAAATGTGGTAGCTATGCATAATGGAATATTACTCAGCTATAAAGATGGAAAAATTTGAGACTTTTTAGGAAAATGGATGCATATGGAAAAGAAATGAGTGAAATAAATCAGTTACACAAGCGTAAATACTGAATGGTATCTCTCATTTGAGTAAGTCAAAGTACAAACGAAGAGAATAATAAAGGATGGATACAAGGGAACAAGGGGATAGACTTGCAAGTGGGAAGGAATGTAGGAGTTTGAGGGTATGAGGGGAGAACGGGTTGAGAAGGGGAAGTAAGTAGAATTACAATATATCATATACAAGAGCCCAGTAATTTCAATGAATGTAAGCAGTATATGTCAAAAACAGGAGCTAAGAATTGTAATTACAACAAGAATGAAAATGAGGAAAGGGGATTTAGAGGTAGACCGAGGGAGGTGGGTGGGAGGGGGAAGAAGAAAAACAAAAACAAAAACAAAAAAGAAACAAGCTGTATTATGTACACATACTCACTCCCCAAGATGAATGTAAACATCACGTACTTCAAACATGTACTAATAAAAGGAAAGAAAAATAAGTAAATAATACAAAATACAAAAAAGATATTTAATCAGGGGTGGTTTACAGTAAAATGACAATTCAATCTAAGAAAGAACCTATATAAATACAGATTAAGTAGTGGTATGCAAAGTATTCTGTACAATGTATAGATACATTAAAATATGTAGTGATTAATAAAACAAAAAACTTTAAAGTGATTATAGTATAGAAAGTAAAGAGAGAGAAGGTGGCATGGTAGAGTGCTAAGATTTTGTCATTTTGCTAAAGAAGGATGTAGAAAATAATTTTAAAAGTTCACAGATTAATAATGCATGTTGAAGTGGGCATATCAAAAATGTAAGAACATAAAAATAATGTAAGAATACCCACTTGAACACATAGGTGAAGTAACTTCTAAACTTACAAGAGAGAAAAATGGGGGAAATAACATTGATCCATGTAACAAAAGGAGGAAAAGGGAAATAAATAAGAAATTATTTACATACATAGACTGATGTAAAATAACAGTGCAGTAATGTAGATGGATTAAAGTCACTGAGTGAATGTCAGACACTTCCAAATTTTATGAGTTTGTAAAGGCACTGATAACACCTGAAAACACAACATGCCACTTCACCATCATCATCTGTGAACGGGGAGTGGCACAGGAATGAGATGCAGGGGTTAGAAGTTGACCCGGGCTTTTGTGTTGTTTAACCTTTACACACGGAGAATAGATAAAATTTTTTTTTTTTCATGTGAGGTTAAAAAAATCACATTTGACCAAGTCAAATATGGAGGAATGTTAGCAAACAGCCTGAAGAGCTTGTATCCCTCATCCTCTCTGTGGGCAAGGGATCCCCTGAGTGTAGATGAAGGTAGAGTTCATTGTGCCTCCTCTCTGGTTAATTGCCATTTTGATTCCTAACTTAAAGTTAGCATGGTACCTGGTTGAAATTCTTCTAAAATTACTGATCTTTTTCTTATTTCAAAAATACCTATGTAAATTGCAAAGATATTTTATTAATGTTTATCTATTTCCTTATTTTTGTGGTGCTGGAGATTGAACCCAGGGCCTTTCCAATGAGCTCTACCAACAGCCTTTAAATTTTTATTTTATTTTGAGACAGGGTTTCACTAAATTGCTAAATTGCCAAGGCTGGGCTCAAACTTGCAATCCTCCAGCCTCAGCCTTCCAGAGTGCTTTTGCTACTATGCCATTTAAAATATACTTTTAGAAAGGAAACACTACAATTTCTTTTTCCAGAAATAATGAAAAATAGAAAAGTCTTAGATTGCCACTTAAAAATCCAGTTAGAGCACTGCCAGAAGAAATTTCCATACCAGCAGCACTTATGCCAGACCACACTCAGATGACCCTGGAGTGACTGCGCCAAAAGAAGCCTTGCAGCCCCCACCCCACCCCGCCGTGGGCTGGTACTGGCTCAGCACCTGGGGCCTGCAAATGGACTGGGGTCTGTGCAGATGTGATTAAGGATCTTGAGGGAAGGAGATCTACAATTATAAGAGAAACGTTGATTAGGCACAAAGAGATTGTCCTTGTAAGGGGGACAATTAGACACAGAGAAGCACAGAAGAGGAGAGAGGTGAAGATGCAGGCCGAGTGGGGTGGCGAGGAACTTGGGGGAAGCCAAGGGATGCTGGCCACCCTCGGAAGCCGGAAGAGACCGGAAGCATTTCTCCTAGAGCCTCCAGAGAGAGCACAGCCCTGCAGGTCTCCACAGATCCTGATAATGCATTTCTGTCACTTTCAGTCACCAGGTTTGTGGACTTGGTCACAGAACTCACAGGAAACTACCTGGACACCCCTTTCTCCACACCCCACATAAATGACACACCATATAATCGCTGTCACTCTTGTCTGTGTGCCATGGCAGTGCTTCCCAGGGTCTGGATTACGGGTGAGTGAAATTTAAACCATAATTTTGGCAACTAACATTGGATTGTCTATAGTTTTTATTTCCCAAGCTACATGGGAGAATAGGTATTACTCATCTGCTTTTACAGCGCCCCAGCCAACTACCGCAGCCCTCTTGCACATGTTCTAGAACTCTTACTTTCCTTGCCCCCTGTGCACCAGATTTAGTAGTTGTGGAGCCTGCAGTGGTGCTGTGCCTCCACGTGTGTTGGTCAGCAAGAAAATCAATGATGATTCAAAAGAACTTTGTAGTGTCAGTAGGAAAAAGATTCTCTTTCTATTAGTATGTTTGAAGTATAACAGTCATGTTTCAAATAATTGTTAATAGAAGGAGAAAAAACAAATATATAACATCTGCACTCCTGGATGGGGACAAGGCACAGCCTCTCCCTGAACTATCCTGACTTAGGTGAATTAAACCCCTGGTGGGTGGTGAAAAAAAAAAGATCTAAAAATGGGATAAAGAGAAGTTTAAGAAGGAATAAGCAAACATACAGAGATGAGGATCAGAGGTGGAACCTGTGGCATAGTGATTTCCATCTCAGATTCAAATGGCTGTATTGTGTCCACACTCCAGGACTTTGGCTGAGCATCTCATCTTACTGGGAGAGATGCGATTCAAAGTCTGAATTACCAACTCCCTACACAGGCCAGAGTTATGGGTGGATTTGAATTATTCTCCACCCTAAAGCTGTGTTCTGTGATGGCTGTACCCTCCCTTCCCTTGTCTACAAGCTTTAGGACTTCTTGTGGCATTGCCATAAAACTGACAAGACATTTATAAGGAAAAATATTAAAACATTTGCAGAACTACTCAAGTGCCTGGTACCTTGCATTAGGCCACTGTCTCCTTAGGAGGTCATGCTGCTCGGTGCTCTTCTTGCATCTTCCTACCTTCATGCACCTTCAGACATTCTTGGCCCACTCTGAAAGTATACATGAGAATTTCTGTTATGCAGTGAAATATGAAAGCAGAGGTGTAAATCATTATATGAGAAAGGAAAATTTGGGATGAGGAATTGGTTTTTGTCTTTGAGAACTTGCCTTTTTGCTTCTCTACTATGGTCTTTAAAGAAAATCCTTTCAACTTTAAAAATAAAAAGACTAGAAAGGATTTGGGATTATCCCATGAATTATTTAGTTAGTTGAGAGAACGGAAGTCCAGAGAGGTCATGTGATCTATTGTCTCAGAAGGTGGAGATAGCACCCAGGGCAAGGACAGCAAAAGAACCACTAGCTCCAAAAGGCTTCATATTGTTGCAGAATTTGAGAAAAAAATCATAAAATTTTATTGTCTTTTAATTTGTCCACCTCCTCCTAGGCTGAAAATGTCCAGTTTCCTCATCTGCATAGACAAAGGCACCATTACAATCCCATCCGCTCCGTCTCATTTTAGGTAATGAAGTATGGGAGCTTTACCAGACCCCACCTTGATAAATCGAGTATTAAACCAATTTGCCAAGGACCTTCTTGTACACTTTTGCAGAAATGTCAACCCAAACCAGGCAAAAGCACCTTTGTTAAATGCCTGATTACAGTTGCCAATCTTGGTTACAGTTATTAAAAAAAAAATCTGGGGATAATTGCCAATTTGAGATTGGAAGAGAGCCAGACTGACTGTGTTAAAGGCCCTTCTTTGGCAGTTTCATCTGTTTTTCTTTGACGTTTAATTTTGCTTTTTAATTCTTCAAACAAAGGCAATGGGACTTTGGTTTGGGGGCTTACTCTGGCAAGATTGGGGTGCATAGTTGCTGGTTTAATTTTTTTCATTTACTGTGGGTTTTGCCACCTTCTTTCCATCCTTTCTCACAGCATCATCTGTAGTTCTAGGTTATCAGGATGGGAGCATTTTTCAGGAACCCCAAGCCATGATCAGAGTAATTTCTTCCATCGAGATGGTTGTCACTCCTGCTGGTGCAGCTGCCTGACTGGGAACTGTCAGTGTGGTTAGATTTGGCCATCTGACAACCCCAGATGCTTTACTGACAAGCAGGCACTGACTGTAATTGTCACAGCCACACAATTGGTGTTTGTCCAGCCTTAGTGCCACCCAATGCAGCATCATGCCATGTGTCCCCTTGGAGAGGCATTGCTTGCTGACAACTAGCTTGAGCAACATCACAATGACTGCCGAGTATAGGAACACCTGTGGAAAGCCTGTTGCAGTAGGACACAGCCCTCAGCATCTCCAGCTTCTCTAGCACTGGGACAGATGGGCCCAGATCCAATCCTAGTGCATTTCCATCCTGGAGTTAAGTTGACCTTTTCAGAAACAACATCTATTTCCACATCACCAAGTGAGCACCCATTAACTATTGGGTTCACTATGAACCTCAAGTGAGTTAACTAATGGAAACAGCACATTATGACCTCATCTATTGTGTGTCATTTGTTACCCAACCGGCACATTAACTAACTACATGTCGCTATGAATAACTAGTGATCTTTGGCCACATACAAGCCCTTCTCTGAATGTCATGCTGACATTGAACTTTCTGTAGAATTTTTCCAGTCAACTAAACTGAAAGAGAAGGATTTTCTCTGGAGTACATTTCCTAGTTTGGAAACTCTCAGGTTGTCAGGATACCAGTAAGGGCTCTAAGTAGCTTCCTCCTCAGTACCCAGAGGCCTGGAGCAAGGGTCACTTCTCTACCTCTGTGATGCTGCTATATGGCCAATCCGACCACCTGCTTCCCAAATGGAGAAACCACCCTGTGGATGTGGGAAGTGGCTGGGTCTGCATCATGAAGCCCATGGTATGGTGGAAAGAAATTTGTCTTTATGTAGCATGACTTCCAGAAATGAAAAGAAGTGGCAGGACAGGACCAGAGGAGAGTCTAAGGTAGAATTAGGGGCTGGACTCCAGCCACCTGCTCAAAACTTCTTTTATTTTATCTTTCCCATCTCTTCTTTTCCTTTCTGTAAGGATCTATTCTGTTTTTCACCTGTGCCACTTTTTTCATTTTTGCTGTCTTCCAAATGTCAAGTGATCTTAGTGTAATGGGTCTGCATTGGAGTAAAAGATGAGAAAGATGCTTAGCGTTCTTACCAGGTGTGGCATGGATAATGTAAAGCATTGTGCTGCTCTGGTCAGTGTTTCCATTCTGGGTCCTGCAATATTTTTGACTCTCCTCAGTGCAGCTGGACTGGAAATCTGTGGTACCACATGTAGGATAAGGAAAATAGCTTCTCTCTGCACCTCTACATCCCTTCCTGTTCTCTGCCACTTCCACCAAGATCCCACATCCAGCTATGTGGCTGCAGCAAGAGTGCACAGACCTTGCCCAGGAAAGAGAAAATGCTTTTACTTTTAGCCTAAGATAAATTTTTCTGAGTGAAAAAACAACCCATCCTTTTGGCAAGTGGCGATCCTGTTTGCATGAGATAATTCCTTTTCTCCTTTTTTTGTATCTCCAACAGTGTACTTAAAGGACAACCCAAAATAGGATGTCACTGTTGTATGAAATTGTTTCATCTGTATTTCACTGATTAGTTGGGAGCTGAGACTCTACAATAGGCATCAAAAGTAGCACATATCACATCTGAGAGGCAAATCTGAGGGGTTACAGATCCTAACTCTGCAGATGGAGAGAAGAGACTGAGCTCCTGGAACTCAGCAGAAGGAGGGCACCTCACTGGGCCAGTCCAGGGAGGGGAAGAGGGAACTGGAAGGCCAGTTCGAGTTGTGTGAGTCAGACGAGCTGGGAAAAGGGCAGCAGGAGAGAAGAGGGCAGGCACAATTTCTTGTTGGTCCCCAGGCTTCCTGTCTCCTGTTAGCACGGGCCCTGAGTGGCTCATTTCCTGCAATGGAGGCCTCAGCTGTGTTTTTTTTTTCCTGGCACATTTAATGAAGCTCTTTAGATTCTTCCTTCTAAAAAGCCTCTGAAAGAGGGAGAAAGAAAGGAAGGGACAAGACAAAAAGTGAAAATAGGAGGAAAAGAATAGAAACAAAGCTTCTGAACATAGGGAGGGAAGCAGGCTTGAGGGGGAAATGGAATAAAATAAAATAAAGTTTATTTTTTTTCAAAACCCTCTGAAAAGTGCATGTACCTGTAGTTATGAGGAATCTTAGTGAAATTAAAGATGTAGTCTAAATTGTTTTTCTTTGCTCTATTTCATGTTCTCTCATAAAATTCAAATGTGTCACCAGACTGCAAGACCCTGACCACAGGCAGTTGGCTGAAGTGTGGCAGGATGACCAGGGGCCAATGCCTGAGATCTTGGTCTGTGCTTCTCTGTGAAGGTCACCCTGGGGGACACATGGTGCTGGATCACAGGACATAAGTGGTGTGCACCAGCAGCTGCAGGCACACCCTAAGTTGTAAGTCTTGGAAGACATACAAAAGTTCTAAGTCATTTGAATTTGCAACAGTGTTTGGAAAAGGCAAGATGCTGGGTAGATCTATTCTAACATCTGAAGAGAGAAAGCCAGTTTGGGAAAAATATTTTAAAAATTGTCATTCCAGCTTTAATATTTGCCTTTTTAAGAAAATTCTCACTCTATCTGAGTTCAGAAACCTTGCTTAAAGCAGTTTGTGGCTAAGATGAACAATAGGGGCAGAGGAGGTGAGCCTCTCCCAGTGCCCAGGAGGAGGCTTCTGGGCCGCCATACCACCCCCTTCAGCACAGAGGAGGTGAGCCACACAGGCACCAGTAACATCCCCCCACCCCGCCCATCAAAATGAGAAGGCACGTAAACAAGTCTCATAACCAGACTTCCACATGACCTAAAGCAACCCCAAAGGGAAATGAGATGGAACACTCTGATACTCAACCACTTCGACTACCTGAATTGACAACAAAAGAGGATCTGGAAAAAGTAAAATCAGAAATAATTTCTCAGATAACAGCAGAGATTGTGCCCATATGAAAGACATGATTAATAAATCTAGAGAGGACACAGATAAAAAAATAGAGGAAATGAGAAACATGATGGAATCCCAACATAGGAAACAAATGGAATCTATAAAACAGATGCAAACAGATTTCCAGGAGATTAAAAACTCCAGTGAAAGCTAACGCAACAGAATGAACCAATGTGAGGACAGAATTTCAGATATAGAAAATAAGATTGCAATTAGTGGCCAGGAAAAGAAAAATTTCTTTAAAATTGTAAGGGA